>RJWM01012263.1:0-57130 GCA_004363535.1 Dasyprocta punctata | reverse complement strand
CGTGTCTATGTCTGTCAATATGATCAACCCCTATGAAGGTAACGATATGTAATATTGTAACTACTGTCAAACTTCAACCACCTCAGAGTGTAAACCTACAGTGTAATTGTATCAGATCTGTCGTTGTTGTTGTTTGTCTTTCATGCTTTTTGTTTCTATCTTCTGTGTCTATTTTCTTTTAAATAAAATTAAAAAAAATTGTCACTGTTGATTTGATTCATGTTTTTCTCTTTATGAAGGGTATGAGTTAATAGTCTGCACCTTTCTTAATGTAAGATACTGTTTTAAAAATTACTATAACTTGTCTAAGCTTGGGAACTTGTTTAATAAATCAAGTTCCAGCTACAAGCAAGAATAATCTATAGTCAACAGAAGTCAAGATTCAGAAGAATATTTAATGACATGAGAAAATGCTCATGACATATTGTTAAACATTAAAAGCTGGTTAAAAATGCCATACCTAGTATAATCCCAAATTTGTAAGAAACAGACATGTGAAGATAAAAAGGACTGAAATACAATAAAAATTGTAACAGTGTTTGTCTTTGGGGGAATGGAATACAAATGATTTTAAAAAATTATATGTAATTTCAAAAATTATAAAATTTTCCCTTTTTCTGCAAAGAACACATAGGTATTTTATGAGAAAGAATAGCTTGTTTTTAATATTTGACTATTTTATTTTCCTTTCCTTGGAGTCTGAGGCTGATTTTTTAAATAAACATTCAGCACAGACCCAATTTATAGAGAAATTTGAGTGAAATCATTAGATTTGCTATTCTTCTTTTGATAGAACCAGGGTG
Source organism: Dasyprocta punctata (assembly GCA_004363535.1). NCBI lineage: Eukaryota > Metazoa > Chordata > Mammalia > Rodentia > Dasyproctidae > Dasyprocta > Dasyprocta punctata. The sequence continues at coordinate 56,327 of RJWM01012263.1, read as the reverse complement.
GTAGGTCAGTCCATGCCTTATTTCTCCCGTTGGGGTTTGGTATTTCAGGAAGGTCCCTGATTCACTTCAAAGGTACACATCAAAATGTGGAGACCTGACTGAGTTCAGCGAGGCTGGTCAGGTCCAGTCAGGTCCTGTCAGGTCCCACCCCAGGGGTCTGTGCAGTTGCCAAGGACTCATCCTTATTGTGAGACTTTGTGGTTCCTGGAAAGAAGTTCAGGGGGGCTGGAGAGGGCAGAGGGGAGAAGCCTTCCAGAAATTTAGAGGAGAATCAGGGCCTCAGTCAGTGCAGAATTCTCTGAAGGGCTCAAGTCCCAGACGTGTTACCAGGAGTGATGATGAAGCAGATCACCCAGGTTGCCAGTTGGTAAACCAAGCATAAAGAAAGGTCCAATCAAGAATGGACGATCTCAGGGGGTTCCCCAGGGGCGGGCAAGGAAAGGAAGAAGAACGCACACTCCTATAGTGCCCACTAGGTGGCAGACCCTTTCTTAGCCTGAGATTTGAAGAGTAGTCTCAAACATTTCATGGCACTGAGATCTTTTAAGAGACACCTGGAGGGTGGTTAAAACACAGCTTCCTGGGCCCCCGTACACAGGTTTTCTGATTTAGTAGTCCAGGGAGGGACCTCAAATTCTCATTTCTAACAAGCTTCAGTGATGTTAGTGCCACTGAATGGTGGATGTTGAGCATCAAACATATCATTTCAGACCCTGGGAAGGGATGAGGTACAAGGAGAAGATTGTGGTCCTTGTGGTAGAGTGACCAGTCCAAATTGTGACAGACAAACCTAATGGAAGTATAGCATGGAGATAGAAGGAGGGCTAGCTTGGGGGAGGAAATGGGCCACTGTCCAGAGGCTGAAATAGCCTCTGATGCTTGAGTAGATTTGGATTAAGGGCTCTGAAGCAGAATGTAAGTGCTCTGGGGCTGTGATCCTAGTCAAAAGTGTGACCGGGTATTACTCAGGATGTGTGTAGTGGATAAGCAGCACAGGTATGCAGACTAAAATAAAGTCAGAATTCAGAGCAAAATGAAAAATATCAAAGACATGCTAAAAATAAGCCTAGAGAAAATAATTGAGCATAATATAAACATAAATGATTCTCTATTTTAAGTGAAAGTTCTTTTTTAAAAATCTCATGTAATACATGGTTCCACTGTGCAAGAACCATAGTTTCCACAGTTTTGGCCACCCATGACTGACCAGGCAAGGCTGAGAACACTCAACACCGACACCTTGCTCAGTAAAACGAATCTACTGAGCATGCATTCAGATGCCAGTGGCAAGGCTAACATACTATCGAAGTTTCTAAAGCTTACTCTTGTTCTATAGTTTCATCAGCAGAGAGTTTTAATAAACAATTTACAGAAGGGACCAGTTCAACGTAACACTTAGAGGAGCACTGGTCTGCTCATTATTGATTTTGGAGATTGCACTACTTCAAGCAGTCAGTTTATTTCTTTGGATTCCCTACTATAGACCTAAATTCTTGTATCCTTCAGGACCATTTGGTTCTTATCCATTACATTTGGGGTCCATTGTGTTAAACTGCTGTTTCCTCAAGCTTGGACAATCAGGATAATGTCCAACACAGAATAAGCACTCAATAAATACTGATGGATGAATTCATGGAACTGGAGTCCACACATATCATGACTGCTTGAGAGACAGACAACCATCCTATTGGAAATAAATGCTCAGTATTAGTTGACATCAAATAACTATCTCCTCTAAGTACCTATATACAGATAGCAGACAAGTAGAACAGGTAGAGAACCAACTCCAAAGGGAAAAGTCAGACTAATAGCTTTATTTTCCTGGCTTCACTGGTGCCTCACTAAATATAGATGTTCATTGAGAAATTCAGTTTATAAGATTCTTGGGCCATGATTACATACCTTTCCTGGTGGCATTTTCATGCTAAAGTGAGGCCTTATGCCTAGGTCAAGGTGAACCCTAGTGGTTATCTCTGGAAACCACTAAGGAGTTTATCTTAATTGTTTCCTTTAATACTAGAATAATAAGGATACACTTTAATAATCTCAGAGAAAGAGAACTGGAAGAATACTCTAACTTCCCTGAAACTTATCTGTCATTCTCTCCTTGTTCTATATCTCTATGAGGTCACAAAATTTATGTGATTTAAGGATGCATAACTAACAATCATGGACACAGGAATAATGATAATTGTTATTTGGACAGCACTTTATGTCAGGTACCAATGGCAAACGAATCAAATTTAGTTCACAAGGTGCTGAAACAACAGGGTCACCAGGTTACTGTTGGCATTTCGCTATAAACCAAGAACTGAGTTGATTTTAAGAGAGTCTATAAAATTTGAAGATACATGTGCTTGCTTCAGCAGCACATATACTAAAATTTGAAGAAACAATCTGGTCAAAAATGGTAAGACTAAATCTCAATTATATTTCAAACAAACGCACACATGTACGTGCACACATACACAGACACATCTGTCCTATACCCTCACTCCTTGGAAAACCTTATTTTACTCTTTCTCAAAATATCCCTTCCATTTCTCGCATCTCCTAAATAATAAATATGAAAGACAGTTCAAACACAATATGCATAGTTTTGACTGCACTCAAATCAGAGGTCAAAACACTATTACCTTTGGATAACACTGTTTTCAACTGAAACAATCTGTATGCTCAATATTCCAGGTAATGGGGTTATTACAAAAAGCTTTAAAGTGCTTTCAGAAAAGATAAGACTCTAGCTCTTCTGCAAGCATGATTAATATAACTGTGTATTTATGTTGAAGATAGGATAATTGGTGAAGTCCTAATGGCTTATTATAGAAGCAAATAACTAATTTTCATTATTATATATGATGGTAAGATCAAACACACAATTAAAACTTTAGCATGAGTTAAAAATCCTTAACAAAACACCCAAGACAACCTTTTTAAAGTTAAAAAAAACTCCTCTAAATTAGGAAAGCATGGGAAGTTACAAGAACTTGGACATTTAAACACTCAAATTGATTTCTTGCATACTTAAAAGTGCAAATTGATTTAAGAAGCATAGATTTTGGGGAGCCCTAAGACAATAAAGTGATCAGCACAAAGACATCTGTCAGGGTAAGGGCAACCTGAGGTAAAGAACAGCTAAATCTCATGCGATCAGGAACTTAGGGCAGTTTAACATTTTTTTTTTCCTTATGAGGTGACAACCTACTAACACCATAATCTCTCCATTCAGGATGATGACACAGGATTTAATGAGTAAAAGAAAACAACTTAAAACCTTTCTTTTGAGCATGAATTATCTGTTTGGCATTGAAACTGCTTTAACTAGTGGTGCAACTGAGAAAAAAAAGATACACACTTGTGTGTACACACATACACTCATTTCAAAGCAATTAGTTATATACACAACAGTGTTTCTACTTAGATCTAAAAACAGAATTAAAGCCAAGACTAACAACCCTTCTGGTAATTAAAGAAAAATGTTTTCTTCCCAAGTGTCCCAACCAACATGAAACTAAAAGGAACTGCTTTCCTCTGGATCACACTTGTTTATTTATATTTAAAAGAAGAGTTGGGGATGAAGAAACCTTGTGACAGAACAGTTGGAGAAAGCTCATTTTATGCCTAAATCTTGTAATCTGAACAACTACTTTGAAGATAACAATATGAAATATATCAACTAACGTTAATTTCTTATTATTTTGTTTTGAAATTCTGTATCGTTATCCTTTTATTTTGTTTGTTTTTAAAATAAAAACGAAACAAAACATAAAAAAAAAACCCATGGAAGTCATCCATTGGAAGAAATACAGATGACCACACATGACATATTTTTCCTTGCTGAAACATGTGATAATGGACTAATAAAAATGTGGTTACCTTTACACTTCTTCTCTTCTGTTTGGAAGGTCTGGGCACTTGAGATGCTCTGATCGTTTACATCATCCTGGTCCAGATGAAATATGGAGTTTGTCCAAGTGGCCGGGATGAGGTGTGGTGACGACTGCTCATTTTTCAGCGTGCCGCGCCTGTCGGAATGGCTCTTCCTGTGCAGGCAGGCTTCGGACATTCCTACTAGCTTCCAGTCCTGCTCTTGGTCTGGACAGTGCTTTGGTTTGTCCCAGGCTGGAAGGCCATTTTCTGGAGGGTTGAAAAACATGACATGTCGAGCTGTTGGCATTGTCAAGATTTTGCTGAGATGCAGATTTTTGGAAGGCAAGTTGTATCTCAGTTCTTTCGGGCTGACGGTTTTCACATGCACCTCCACTTGACGGCAATGATAAAATGCAGAATTTGTCAGCCTTAGGCGTTTAACCACTGTAGTTAGATTGCCTGTTGAAGTAATCAACATATACTTCCCCCCTATTGTTAGTACCTAGCAAGACATTAGCTCCTCCATGGCAAGACTGCACTATTGCTAGTCTCACTTCCACAGCAATGGCCCAAGAGCAAGTTTACATGAGTTTATGTTACTGCTTAGATGACCATTTGAGGTCTTGAGAGACTGGGCTGGCTGTGATCTCAGGTCAGATCCTTAGGACATAAAACAGCCAGGATACAGCCTTGTTTGACTTGGGTTTTACCACAGGCTGACCTGAGTGACACCTTGTTGCTTAAGTGGGACATGCTCACGTGGCCTACTGAGAATGACAACTCTGTTTTTACATGGAGAGTGATGATTATTCTTACCAGCCTGAGGACAAAAACCCAGGGGAAAAAAACCCCCTACAACAACAACTAAAAGAATAAATAAAAAAACTGGATCTTTCAAACAGAAGTTTTGTGAGTGGTTTCAATGTGGTCCCAAGTTGGGAATTGAGATCAGAAGAAAGGAGGGAGGTAGTCCTTTTGCTATACGGCAAATGAAGAGTCCTAATAATAAAATGATGAGTCCAAATTCTTTGGCTGGGTTACTAAGTAGTTAATTATTTATGTATATTACACCTTTTATCTATTCAATTCATAGGAACTTGAGGACCTGCCCTCTAGAAAATGGGAAACAAATAGAATAATATTTTATAATTAAGAATTTCTCATACTATACTTTCCTGGTAGCAAATTTTACTTCTTTTATTATCTTTACGGTAGGTAGGTATAAAGAATAAAAATAAGCAAGTGTACATATGCATATGTAGCTCCCACATATATACATATTACCTCTATTTAAAAAGAAGTCTGAGTCAGGCGTGGTGGCACATGCCTTTAATCCCAGCACTTGGGAGGCTGAGGTAGGAGGAGCGTTGTGAGTTCAAGGCCAGTTTGGGCTACAACGCGAGTGCAAGGCTGGCCTGAGCTACATAGTGCAACCCTGCCTCAAAAAAAACTAAGGCTGGGAGTTTGGCTCAGTGGCTTAAGTGCCTGCCTGGCAGGCATGAGGTTGTCAGTTCAATCCCTGGTGCCATAAATAAATAAATAAATAAAAAGAAGTCTGGTTGTCCATATTTCCAGAAATTCTTAGGCCACCATCAAAATTAAAAAAAATAGCTCAAAGTGGTCATATATAATCATTAGAAAAATGTAAGTTATATGTGAGTTTTCTTTTGTAATGAAATTACCAAAAGATCATAGACACCCATCTTTTTTTTTTTAAATTTAATGAGTTTATTTGAACATTAAGTAATTTATGAACCCTGTAGCAACAGACCACAAGCAGAGGGGATGCAAGGGGAAAACTTTTATAATGTATTCAAATGAGCATGAAAAGAATATTTGATTCGATAAAGTGGAAGTGGTTAATTGGCAGCTTTTGATTGGCAAAGTCTCTAGTTAGAGTCAGTGTTTTCTTATGATTAAGCTTAAGATTTGTTTTACTGTTTATAATGAGTTGGGTTTTCACTTGCTTATGTAGGAACCTCAAATGCTGGATCCTTCTTAGCTAAAGACCTCTCAGTTAATTATTTTAATAATGTATTGCATGCCAGTACATATTTATATGTGGCTAGGGTTTTGATATCAGTCTCCTTACTTTACAAGTCAAGCAATAAAAAAGGCAAATTTCCCTCCTCACTATTTTTCAGCAGAGTGGGATTATTCCTGGCAGATTGGGAATGAACTGGAGTGAGGCATCACAAACCAGACTTGAGCTAGCAGCAGTCTAGGCCAGATCGTGCAATATGCAAGGTACTTGGAAGATACATGGATCCACAGACCTTGAGTATGGTCACAGCTCATGGAGTTGCTATATTTCCAGTTTTGACTCATTTTTTCATTTATCAAACATTTATATAGAATTACTGTAAGTAGAGAGCTGTTCTGGGTACTGTGGACAGTGATTCTCACACACAGCTGGTGTTGGCCAACAGAAAAAATACCCAAGGAACTGCTCAGATTTCAAGTTCTGATCGCACCCTCTAGAGCTTCTAATAAAAGTTTCAAATGGCCTTGAGAACTTTTGTTGTTATTTTACTTTACTCTTGGTACTAGGAACTGAGTCCAGGGAGACACCCATATCTGTGTGGGTGACTTAAAGAGTCAACTCCGTCCTGACCTGTGCTTACCACAGGGAATTTTAAACTGCCTTTCCAACATTTAAAAGGAATTTGAAATTATTTAATAAAAAGACTAAGATGCTATGGGTTTCATCAACAGCCTCTCTAAAGCTACCAGATGTCTTTAGTTAAGGTTGAGCCAGGTAGTTTCTCCCAAAGTTTATACTTCTCTCACTTTTAGAAGTCGTGTTTATACTTCTGAGTCTGTATGTTAGTGTGAGATACTTCTGATGCTCATGCACATTCTACTTGTACTGCAAGAGAAGATCAAAACCAACAATAAAAAAGTAACAATCAGCATGGAATTTATTTGTCACACTAAGTGGAAATGCTGTGACTTGAAGTAGCTTAAGTTAGCTAGTAAGAAATGCCTCCTTTTAAAACATATCATGTGTTAGCTTTTGGGGCAACATTTGATCTTATCAAACAAGAGCTCTGAAAATCCCTGCTATGTAAAGGGCTATGTGAGGTACTGTGTTAGGTAAGTTAAATACAGATGGATACACTTTTTTTCTCCGAATATATATGGCATTATTCACTGCATGGGTGAATAATAAAGGTCCTGGTTGAGTTCTTCCACTTTTCAACTACATTGGCTACTGGTGCAATTATAGACACTTATTCTCATTATCCATTTAAAGGAAAAACAGATTGAGATCTTGGGAGATTGTATTGCATTTCAAGATAAACACGTCTATGTAGAGCTCATTCAAATACCTATTATCTATGAAGGTTTAAGGTTTTCATGAGTTAAATATAATGTGGCTGAATGCAAAGGTTAATTCTGGGCCTAAGGAAAATCATTTTATTGCTACAGACATGAACAGCCTTCACACTCATGCATGTTTCTAGTCTACTATAGAGACTTGGTCTAAATCTTCAACTAATTGGACCTTGTAATGCTCACCTTAAGTAGTATAATGTGAAAGTTCTCACACTATTTTGTAAGGCTTCCAACATTTGATTTTTGTGCAGAAATGCTTAAATTGGTACTAACTTTCCAGATCTAACAGAAATTAAGAAGCTCAGGCTAACTGCATAGTCACTGCTGTCTAGTGAAGCAGTACTTAGATGAAAGGGGCTGAAAAGTGCTACACCCAAAAGGGGGCATTCTTCCTTGGAGCATAGCCCATTACAACGTGCTCAGTAGGTCCCTTGGGCCAGAAAGAAGGGAATTTCTTCTAAGCAAGGGAGGCTATGTTTGGGGTGAGGCAAGGGATAGGATTGCCTTCCACTTTTCTAAGAAAAGTGCTTGAGATGGTTTGAGAAAAGGGTTCCATTCATGGGAGGCATTTACAAGCTTATAATTACTGTCTGTAATTACATTCACAATCATGATATTCAGTCACTTAATTGGCAGGTTTATTGGTTGGGGCAGTGCTGGGAAACTTGGAGACTGGGATGTCCTAGTTAGGTCATGGGAAAACTCAACGGGGATTGATTTTAAAAGGATTCTTGATTCTTATCCTCTCAAGAACTGGGGGGCACATGCAAGTCCTATTCCATTCCCAAGGGGAATGAGACATCCATTACACCAAGCCCCTTAAATCTACCCACTTGGTGTGTGGTCACTGATGAGAACTACAAGTCACTTACACATACATATTGTTGGTGATAATAGTTTTTTGTTTTTTGTTTTTGCTATTACTATATCAAGTGTTCATGTCTTTTGGTTGCCCCAGAGCTCACACCAATGGGATAGTTCTTTCATGAGGTATTCATATCCTAAAGTTTAAGTCAGTAATTCTCACTCTTTGGTATATATCAGGATGATTTGAGGTGTTATAGTCAGGTGAAGACCTGACTTTTTAAATTAGGTGTATGTATAGCTACCAGTTTCTCCAGGTGATTGTGATACTTAACAGAGTTTGAGATCTACGAGGCTGAGATAGATTTAAAGTAAAACAACAACAACAACAACAACAACCAAAACAAGCTATTGGCAAATTTTGCATAAACGTGTTGTCTCTCCAGACTTTTTCACACAGTCTCAGAGTAACTTTGTATTATCACTGAAAAATTTATCAATTTTTTGCAGTCTCTTGGGTGAAGTATTAAAAGGCAGATGTTCATTGATTATTTTGTAGACTGCAATTATGCATATAAATAATATTCAAAAAGACTGTTCTGAACATTACCTGAGACTCATTGCACACAGTAGTGGAAATAATTTTTTTAAAGGGGGATTTTAAAAATAATAGTATCTTGTTATTCACGTGAAGTTTCAATCTTTTTTCCTTTAATAGATCTTAGCTAACATCTGGCTTTTTAGAATACTTCATATTTTAGATACCATGATAAACAGTTTAATTTGTCAATTATGATACAAATTAATGAATAAGTAGAATCAAAGAAAATAGATACTGATACATGAACTGCAATAAGTTACTAGATACACACGGACCTGTGTGTCTCAAGGGAGTTTAGACACAAATGAGTTAGATGACCCACTCTGTAATGGCTTTGAATGACACCACATTGACCTAAAGGGACTTTTGCAAAAGATAAATACAGTAAACATAAACCTCATTAACCTAACTGCCTATCTCTGGAAATTCTACTGAAAACACATCTGCCCATCAAAAAGGGAAAATTATATTAAAATATTCAAGTACTTTAGGACACAAAAAGTGAGCTTGTACTTCAGAAAAAAGCTAAAGTAAAGGAAATAGGATTATGACAAAGTGGTCAGAAAGGGACAGCTGAGTAGGCTAGGATTTCATGCCCTTATTAAAAAAGTGTTTATCTTGCATGATAAAGGCCCATCAGTATTAGGTATCGTGATTCCAAACCGTATTTCTCATTAGAGATATGTGCATATAATATTCTTTTCAAACCCAGGGAGTGTGCAGAATTATCATTCTATAACAACAGACTATTAGGTATGAAGTCTATAATTTCCATTTTAATTTTTTATTTCAATCTATACAGCTCAGCCTTGCTAAATTCTCAAACTATATACCTATCACCTAATTTTTAGTATCACGCAGGATAGGAGAGTAAAATTTGGCTTAGGATTTACTATGGATCAGTCACCAAGCTCAATACTTTCCTGCATCTGCTCAAACATCCTAAAATTTGGACAAGCACTTTATCTGTTTTTACTTTTTGAATAGAAACGTTTTCCTTATTGGCCTTATTTGATGAGCAGCAAATGACCTATTTATAACTATTGCTTGATTAGTACTTTGAAAGTTCTTTACAAACTATAGTTATTGCCTCATTCAGTTGTCTTACTATTCACTGACATTCATGACAGCTTTCCCTGCTTCCTTTGCAGCTTCTTTCCACCCACTATCCATAGATAGACAGTGATCATGAGCTTCTTTTTCTGGGTGGGTGGGGGGTACTGGGAATTGAACTCAGGACCTCACACTTACCAGGCAGGTGCCATGCCACTGAGCTAAATCCCAAGCCCCATGAGCTTTTAAAAGTATAAATCAGAATATATTTAAGAGTTGCTTAATCTCTTCTGATGACTTCTCGTCAATACTGGAATAAAGTCCCCAGGCCTTCCAAAGGTCCTGAAGGCTCCTGGAAGCATCCCACCCTCCTGCTGAGCTCCTCTCAATCAAGTGTGTCTTCCATGGCTCTGCCTTGTTCTTTTCTACTCTCCAGCCATAGGAGATTCTAACAGGGGAAGCTCTCAGAGACTTTGCCAGCTCACCAGCAGTGAGGTGTCAGAGACTCTTGGTTGGCACTCCGATCATTTTCTATAGATCTTCTTACTTTACATTCCCCATAATACCAATTAACAACTGGACATTCCTTATCTATCCTCACTGGAAATGCAAACAGCAGGGGAATGGGGACCGACACTGCCATGGTCATTACATGATCCAGCACTTGGCAAACTTAGATGGGAAAGAGGATGTGGACAAAGTTCTTATCCCCATTTTACCTAAGTGAGAACTAAATTTAGAAAGTGACATGAATATAAACAATAGGCCAAGGCTCACATCTGGGTCTTCTGACTCTAAAACCTGATCTCCTATAATTTAAAGTTTCTTTTAGTAGCCAGAGTTTACAAACTTTGATCTAGTCTACAAGTCTTTTGAAAGAAAGGTTCATTCATTTTATTTCTTGATAGCCCTGTAAGAGATTCATTAGAGAGATAAAAAGAAAAGGTTTCTTCTGGAAGTTTGGAGATATGTATTTTCTGTAAAACAAGTTTACTCCTATTCTTTTAGTGATTAAATAATTGAACATGTATAAAGGTTCTGGGACAGTGTCTGGCATGTTACAAGAACTCAATAAGAATACGCACTTCATGTCTGTATGTGAATTACCTCTCTTTCCCTTGTCTCATCATCCAAACTCAAGTCTCCTCTAAACACAATTTTTTAAAAGCGTCTCCAAAAGATATGAATTTGGTAATTGACTTTATACCACTCTGCTAATGGCTGAGATCCTGAGATAAGATACATCTCCAAGCATAAGTTGAGTTTTAGAGAGAATGCCTGGAAAATGTGATGCAGTTGAGGTAATAAATCTCTAAAACGGGATACTTCGCTGCTGTGAAAAGGAGGTGAGAGAGACATTTTGGTAAGTGGCTATTTCCTTTAAGGTTGGCCTGACCATCATCATACTAGCTTGATTTGGCTAAAAAAAACCCATAATCATAAAGACACAGTTTGGTCCTTACTCAACCTTCAATATATAGGTCACTGTTTAAGTTTTCTTGAAGCAATTTACTCTCTAAATGTCCACAACACTTTCCATTTACCTCTCCCTCCACATACTACCTTTTACCTTGTGGTACAACTATTTACAAACATGTATACACTTTCCTTATTTTCTCTTGTTTTGACATAATGTATAGCACAATGCCTTAATTAATATTTATTGTCCTTCAACAATCCAGTTAACTTCGCAGAGAGAAAATTATTTCCTAGGCACAGACTACTATTTTCTTATCCAAAAGTCACTGGTTTGTCCCATGGAGGACCTACCACTATGAACACTCCAGGCAGATTTTCCACTACTAATAGTTTATCCTTCCAGAACTACTGGGGAAAATAAAACAATATTGGTTCTGCTACTGAAAGTTCTGGCTTTGCCATATATTAGTTGTGATTTGGGGCAAATTTCTCTATCTCTTTGAATCTCTTTCCTAAATAAGCCTATAATTTTTTATGCCTCTTCTGCAAAGAAGAATTTACCATGTCCTTCTTGTAGTATGACAATGACACACAGTTTTCCCTTGGATTCTCATTAGCTTTTCCTTCTCTGTGTATAATGTCTTAACATGACAGCATCTCAATAAATATTATTTGGAAATAGCTGAGCATAATAAAGACAGATCTAAATACCCCTGAGGCTGAGAAGGGTACATATAATCTTTTTTTTAACCCAGGAATTTCTGTTCCTTGAACCACAATATGCTCCATGCAAGATAGAGATGGCCACAGTTTGTTAGTTTCAGAGCTTTGCACCAAAGACCACAAATGGACAGAGCACACAGAAAGGGCGTGTGGATATTTCCATCCTCCCTTGTCCCTGGGCTGGGCAAATCAGCCATTCTCACTTTGGCATTTGTGTCTCATGGACACTCTGCCTAAACCACAGGCTTAGCTCAGTGTTTTGCTGCCCAGGCATGTATCTAGCAAACAGCCCCACAAAGATTGAGAGGAAGGTTGTTGGTGTCTCAATGCCTCTTTTCACAATCTCTGTAACATTGATGGGCTCTGTTAGTCTACTAACATCTGGAATGGGTGGGCTTGTCACCAGCGGGCAGCCAGCTACCTTGTGTTTCCTGGTGCCTTCGGATCTGCCCCAGGTGGCTCTGTTTGGCCTGAGAACCTTCACCGGAGGCCTGAAGTGCAAGGACTCAGGTCGCCATTTACTGCCATTTATAAAGGTCTCTGCCAGGGAACGCTACCACAGTACAGTTGATGTCATAAGACTTATAAATTTAAAATATTTGGGCAAGGAAGGGGAGACTTCTCCAAAATGAAGAAAAGTCAATTTATTGACTATTTTTTAAAGTAAACTTCACTATTGCTGCTTTCATGATTTGTGATGGAAGGACTACATGATCTTGCAGAGGAAAAAACAGTGAAAATAGCTCATCTGTTGGTATAAAGATTACACAAGCCAACATGTATGCAAGATCTAGCACTGAGCCAAAGTACAGTCACTGTTCAATATGTCCCCTTCCTTTTTTGCTACTAGTAAGTATAGAACTCCCCTCCACAGTTCTCAATTGGTGGGAAGGACCTTGTAGGATCCATGCCCAAGTTCCCTCTTTCCATTTCACAAACATTCTGAACCCTCCTAGGTCAGTTTCTGTCCTACCCACATATCCTTCCCTTGTTATTTCACTCTTTGATGAGCTCCCCCTTTTGGAAACAATGATTTGTTCTAACAGTACGTAACTGTCTACTGTACCTCAGATGTCATTGGTATATATTAGTATTCACAGCATGAAGGCTGGGGTCAGACACCCCTGATACTACTATACTACTACATACTACTAGTGAGATTAGTACCAAACACAACTTTGGTATTCTCTATGATTTAAAACTGCAAAATGAAGTGGAATATTCTGGACATTATAGTTACAAGCAGACCCTGGTTACAGCTGGGCAGGAGCCCTTCCAGGACAATGGCTTCTAAATGAATCAGCAGTAGGGAGAATGAGAAAGGAAATCATATTTATTATGGCATAAAGATACTTTAATGATACTACGGTTAATTATTATTATTAATTATACATAATTATTCGTTCTCCTGTTTAGATCTCTGAGCTCCTGAGTAGCTGGAACCTTAGCTACTTTAATTTTATGTCCCTGAATGTAACATGGAGCCTGGAATTTTATTTGTTACATCATTTCCTTAAGTGGAATAAAGTTAAACTCAGCAATTCTCTGTATCACTCTTTCTCTCCTCTGTGGCCCTGTAGAAAACAGGAATTGGTGAAAACATCCTCCTTTCCCTTGCTCAGTTAAGTACCCTCTCTCATTATCTGCCCTTAGTCCCTCTGTGATTTTCCTCAAACTTCTCTTCCTTCATTTTGCTCTCTTTTCCAAGTGCTAAGTGTTGTGGCTATTTCAAGGTATAGAGTGGAGGTCTCTAAAGAAATGACAAAGGTTTACTGATAAATAATGAAATTCTACTTATATTTTTGCTGATAAATAATGAAATTCTACTTATATTTTTGAACCGAATGAATCAAATGCTGGGGCGGGGGCAGTAATGTGCTCAAATATTCTGATCAAGGTGCACTCATCTCAAGAATACCTGTGCTGCTTTGCTCCCAAGACTCTATCAGTGAGGGTTCAGGTGTGCCCAGTTGCTGAAATGAGTCCTCAGAAATATCTCATAAGTAAAGTCTTGCAAAACTAGCCTCTTTGTTCAGGTAGGCTGCTTTCCATTGCTATATGGTTTTGTCTTTCTTTAACTGAGTACCTGCCTATTAATTTTCCCTCTGTTGAGACTGGAGTTTTCTGTCCCTGTGTGCAGGTGAATTTAGGTTTGCTATCACACAGAGTTTCTCTTATTTCATTGGCAGGGATTCTCAGTCCATTAAGTCGGTGAGATTTGGGACCTGCTAAGAGATAAACAAATCTTTTCCTTATCTGGCTGCTCCCACTTCTCTGGTTTTCCTGTATTTCCATTAGGCAGTCACAATCCTAATGAAAAACAATCATCATGGACATAGAAACTTCAAATAATTATTCTGAAACTAAAAACTACAACGATAACCTCTTTATAATAAGTGAAAACCATTAAAATTTTTAAAAAAATGTATACTTACAAAGTTTATCTGGAATGAACATTGATTTAACAAGTAGCGTGAAACAAAATTTAAAAAGCAAAACAATATAACGTGTTTGAAGATGAACATGTTAGCATGAAAACATGACAGTGACTAGATTCATAGACAGCTTCTTAAATTGAACCATAACAAGAGGAACTGACTGTGGGAGCACTGAGCAGAGACCTCAAAAGCAGAAAAAGTATTTTCTGAAGGACACACTGGAATCTTCTCAGAGGAATGGTTATTTAGTTTTCCATAATTCATACTGGATTTAATCAGAAAATCCTCAGGTTAGATCACTCAAACTTTGAGGTAATTACTTTAAGGGCCAAAGAGAGTCCATTTAGAAGATTAGAAAAGCCACAGCTGTTGCAGAAACATTCGCATTTAAAGGGCCACAAATGCACATAAAAGGGAACAGATGTTTACTGTCAGGGTTAGATTTCTCCTGTATGAAGTGCAGAGCATAATATTTATTGTTGTTACCAGTCTGAACCCACGTTTTTGAAAAAACATAAGGTAGTATATAAGATTGGATGCATTTTATGTTCCTAGACATGAAATACCCCTTCCAAAGTAGAAAATACAAGTGAATCTTTTCTAACTTTGGAAACCAGGCCTAAGGTATAATTTACAGATAAAGAATAAACTTTGAGTCTTATAATTTCTCAAACAGAAGGCAAAATGTGGCTCTTGAGTAATCAGCCTGATTTTATACATCATACTGTAAAAACAGTTTCATTACTTGGCAGAAAAATATATATTCTTTCACTAAATTACACCCAGAGATTAACAAAATGAACAAAAAATATGGTTTAATATCAAAACAAATCTCCAAGTTGTTCCTCCTCTGGGTTTCCATCGACTCTGAGTATCCCCCTTCCCTCCTCTCCCCTTCCCTTACCTGCCTCCCTCTTTCCTTCCCTCCTTCCTTCCTTCCTTTTTTCCTTTCTTCCTTTCTTCCTCCCTTCCAAGTAACTAGGATCAAGATCAGCACTGACATTATCTTCATTTTAGAAACATTCCATCTGGAAACCTTGGTTTTCCCTCTCTCATTCAGGAGTAGGGGCTCTGCCATATTAAGGAATCTGCCTTACTGCTTTTGACTTCTGGTGAAGCTTTTAGATGTGGAGGCTCCTTGAGAACAGAGCCTTTGGAAAAGTTTTAAAGCCCTCAAATCACTGTTAAGTATATCAAAATGTAGTTCCTCAAATGGGCCCTCATGGCTGACACAATTACCCACGAGGATTTGATGTGCCCCGAGGAGGGTCTGCTTTGTATCTGTACCTCACGTCTTGTCCCAGTAGCAGAAGAGGGGCGAATTAAGCTGTTTTCTACCTGCCTGTCTCCAGGATGAAACTTTGGCAGCACAGATGTTTCAAACTGCTTGGAATCAGCTGTTCTATTTTTATGGCACAGGAAAATAAGGAGAAGTAGGTAGGATTTCTATAGTCTTTTTCATGCCTTTGTGGATTTCTTTTCCTTACCACTTCCAATTACTTAAAATAGAGTTGGTGAGGCTGGGCCTGCAGATGGGGCCGGGGGAAAGTTCCTGCAGGTCCGCCCTTCTCCAGCATGACCGCCCCAGCTAGGGCCCTGTGTGTCCCATGGCTCCTCCAATCCAAGTGTCCTCTGACAGCTTGTTAGCTTGGAGTGAATCAGAAGTGGCATACCTGTTAAAATCCCCAGAAAACTGACATGCACACTTGTTTTAGGGGCTCCAGTCTCCATAAAGGGGCAGAATTTGTTACACATGTAGTTATACAACTTAAATTTTGGTGGAATTTCATATTTATAGGGCTAAGATTATGATTTTCCCTTTCAGGAACTAGGGGGAAATAGTATTTAATAAATTATAAGGGAAAACAAGCACTAGAAATAATGTCTACTTTCTATATGGCTAATTGATAAATTTGGCTCATAAAATGTAATCCAAATGCTGAGATTTGTAAATATAATTTCAACCTTTTGGGGATAGGTTTTCCTTGTTACATATATCCAACAAAATGATAAAAGTAAGCTAACGTTTTATGTGTACTTACTCTATGTCAGGTACCTATTCTGGTCACTTTTCATTTTACCTTCAAAATAACTCTATGAGGCAGTAATACTATCCTCACTTTTTAATATAAAGATGCTGAGGCATAGAGAAGTTAAACAACTTGTCCAGAGTCACACAGGGAATAAATGGCAAAGTCAAGATCCAAGCCCAAGTTGCTGTAGCTGACCACCTTGTACCTCTATTTCTTTATGGGAAACCAACACTTACATGATCATTACAGGCAAAAGAACTAAATTCCTCATACTCAAACAAGTAGTTAGAGTTTGAAATAACAGAAACAAGGCTCAAAGAGGTCATATGCTTGCTCAAAGTCACATAGACAGTGGAAAATCTGAATGGGGCTTTTCAGGATTGGCCTCATGTTCTTTTAGTTGAAAGCATATTTTTTGGGGGTACACAAGCATTTATTGATCAATCTCAATCATATTCCAAACTCTGACATTTTCACGCTATACCTCAAAGAGTAAAGCTATTTTTTTTCTGGGTAAAACTTTTTCTTCTAGTAAATTCATTAAACAAGAGACAGCTGAGCTTGCAGGGGCCCTGCACCCCAACCTACTGCTGCTGATTTTTAACAAGGTTAGTGCTATGGTGGGCTCTGCTTTCAAATGGCCAAAAGACTTGGAAAGACGACAAAACAAAAAACAATCAAGGTAATGAAGTACTGACTTGGCTTTTTTTTTTCTGCCAATTTAGAAGGTTAAAAGGTCAACAAATTGTTTAGAACTGGCAGGAGGATAATTTCATTTTGTGCTTAGCATAGTGAGAGCTGACCGTTAGAAAAGGGCCTACTACATGCCAGTCAAGGTACATACTGTGTTTCACTGGCTCACTATGATGCTGTGAGGGAGATGCTGTTGTTACCTTCATTTTACAGATGAGAAAATCTTGGTTAAGAAAGCTAAAGATGAGAAAACCTTGGCTAAGAAAGTTTCAGAGAGTAAAGAAAGTTGCTTTCCTGAGCCCTCTGCTTTATTCTGCAGGGGAGACACCTGCAGCCCAGAGAGTGAAGCATTTGTCAGAGTCCCCTGTCTAAGTGGTACCTGTGCCCAGAACCCTCCTTAAATTGGCAAATAAGAACTTCCTATAGCGGAGACGAGCTCTCTTAGCAGGAATATTGTTTTGAAAGAGGCTCCTCTATTTCCCCAGGAAACACCACTTCAGGAAGCAAAAGCTCTCCTCCAAAGAGAACAGAGAAAAGGGCCTATTTTTTTAGGCCATAAAACTATTATGTCCAATTAACAGGTTTTTCTGATTTCACGAGATGTTGATGAGAACATTGATGCTTATGGATTTGAAAGGCATGATTTAATAATAATAATTATAGTAATAATAAAAAGCTTATAACTTAAAATACAAACATTTCTAGCTTTATGTAATTCTGGCCTGAGATATTTTCTGACCAATCAAATAGTAACCAAATGAAGAAAAAACACTGTGCTTGCTACCAGTCATTATCTTGTTTGTTCTGGTCCATGTTTACAGTTGACAGCTTCTGCCCAAATGGCATCGTCCACGTGCTCTCCAACCTCACTGGTTCCCTCCTGTGCTTTCATTGCTATATTTACTTAGGTTGACGTGGTAAATTAAGTTGAAGGTGGAGCAAACTGATCCAAGCTTGCAACACAGAGCAGAGGACAGTTTGCTTTCTGGGAGGCCTATCTACCACCACCTCAATTCTAGGGATACATCTGCCTAGACGGACAAGAAAAGAGATGGAGGGACTACTGAAGTGCAAATGCCACTCTGGAAGAAAAATCCCATTCCTGCAGATAACCTGCATGAGAAGATTACTTGGTGGCACTGTATATTACCTCACAAAAAGATTCAGGGACTTCAGTTACTATGCACATGATGGGGCCAGCCCCAGGCTGATCATCCTCACCCATTGTTTTTCTCACCTCCCTGGGGACAGTTAGCAATGTATGGAGACATTTGTGGTTGTCCTATCTTTGGGGGTGTTTGTGTGCTACTGGTACCTAGTGAGTACAAGCCAGGGAAGTTGAGAAAACCTGCTATAGGGAAAACTGTGAGGTGAGTGGGTTCTCATGGTTCTGATTCAAGGTGCTCTTTTTCCGACCTCAGATTGCCTGGCACTAGAGTTTCTTGTCTATCCTGCTATCATTTTCTCCCTACCAATCATTGTGACTGATTTGTGGAGGAAAACTCTGAATTAGTATGCATAGGAGTATGAATGACTGATGGATTCAATGCTAGCAGGAACACTTGTATTTAAGTGACTTACTAATGTAATCCAAAGTCAGCTATGATCAATGGCATTTTTAGCTAGGGTGCCATAACAACATGGACATATACTTTTGGTAGATACAAAAGATGGTGGAATTTATAAAGCACTGTTCATTTTGTAAAGCCATAAAAGTCATAATATATGTAAGCACATCTATGATGTGCCAGTGGACTATGATCATGAATGCTTTTTTCTTATGAGCAATGATTTGGAGTTGGTATTGATCACAATTACTTTTCAGCAAGGAAAGAAACAATATAAGAAACTTCCTGTGCCCTCAAGAAATCTTATTTTCATTTTCCTTCATTGCTAATACTGGCTTGTAGGTTTTGATATGATGAGGCCCATTTGTTAGGTGTCTGAAATGTTCTGTCACTGGAAATCTCAGGCTCTCCTCTCCCTGGACTGCTGTGGACCTACTTTTGAGTGACATGTTGAGTAGGCTTTTATCTAAAGCAAGTGAAGCATAAAAGCTTGAGCAAAATAATTTTGCTTAAGTGGAGTAATATCTTCTCATTTTAAAGTTTAGAAATGCAAAGTTTTATTCTTCTTTATGCCAGTTTATGATGGTGCAAAACAAAGGAATTCTATGTTGGCCAACTAATACTGGGATGAAGTAATACTGAATCACCTCATCTTGTTCTCCAGACTTGATTTTTTTGACCATCAGCTAGGGACATCTATGGCAAATTCATATGCAGAAATATCCCATGCTGGTTTCAGAGGCAAATTAACTAGCTCAGTTCATCTGGTCCAACAGAATCGAATAGTAAAATTCAGACAACAGTTGGGGCTAAACGGGACCTTGGGGCCACATCAGTTCAACCACCTCACTTACAGAAAAGGAATCTGAGGTCCAAGAAGGTGGCATGGTTTGATTAAGGCCACTTGGACAGACACCAGGAAAACCAAGGCCCTCTAACAAGTGTGCTGGTTCCCAATACACTGTTCCACCAGCAACCTCCCACATAATGCAAGGAGAGCTGAGCAGAGGATGGGGTGAAACTGGGTGAAGGCAGATAACCTTTACCAGGATGAAGTGACTTCCTTATTTCCAAAACTAGCAGTCCCCGACTTCTGTATTTCTAATTTATCCTCAGCAGCTGCTGATTTAGGATCACACACTGTTGGCCTGGGATGCTGAGACGATTCCTTGTGCCAGAGTAACTGTTACTTTCCAAGCTACTGTGTTCCTGCGAAGTGGTAAACAATGGCAGCCTATAAAGGGGAGCATGGCTCTGGGAACGTGTCATGATGTGGACACTGGGAGTAGAGGACAGTCAGGAAATGTTTAAGAGTGACAAGCAGACTCTTAGATGGCGAGAGACAGACAGACAGACAGACTGATTAGGAAGTGTGTCTGTTGAAATTATCAATGGACTGAGTTAAGCTGTCCCAGGCACAGGAACCTTGTACTCTAGCCAGTTTAAATTTTGTTCTTTTAGCCAGTGCATGTGAGATTAAAGGCCTTTATTCAACTGATTTGTGGCACATGGAAAATTCTTGTGAAAGGTTCAGGCTTGACAGGGTCAGGAGGCAAAGAACATTCTTAATCTTGGAAATTTGGAATCTTACCCAGGCCTCTTTTAAACATGCTCTGCACTGTATTACTTGCAAAGCAGAGAAAAGTTACGATGGATACAAGTTCCTTGTCTGAAAACATAGATTAGCCAATCTTAGACCTGGTCAGTATTCCCAAATTCCCCTAAGAGAAAGGGCTGGGCAAAGACCACACACAAAAGGAACTTTAGAAAATCCTTGTCTGGAAAGGAAGACACAATAAAATCAGATTACTGTGGAGGGACGCCAGCAGCAAAGGCTCCCGGAAATTTCAGTCATAGACTTTCAGTGGTGTCTTCTGCACAAACATCCAGAAGGAATATTTAAAATTAATGAATAATTCTCAAGGATCAGGCCTGGAAAACAGAACCAGAAGATCCACTTCCGGATCAGATCTGTGCTATTTTCTTCTTGGACTGTGAAGTGGATTGTTCAGGAAAACTGATGGCATTTGGGTAACAAATTTATTCTCCGCTGTGTTTGAAGCAAGATAACAAGAAAGCTGCATTTGTTCTCTTAAGCTTCTGGCAGGAGAGATACATTTGACCTGCAGAACTTCTGGTGACAGATTACAATAATAGCATCTATCATTTAATATTTGAGGTTCACAATGTTCCAGACATGTGTTAGGCACATTCCATTATTTCTTTTGACTCTCACACTAATACTGAGATAAATAACAGCTAGTGCTCTTTCACGGATGAAGAAACTGAGTATTAAGGTAAAGAGAGTTGCCCAAGGTCACAGCGGAAGAGCTAGTCACACTGGACCCTTTGCGGATTTGTCTTCAGGTGTGGGCCCTCAGTGGCTCTGTTGCATGGAGGGGTTGGGACATAAAAAATGACTTGTGCAGGGCTAAACAGAGTTAAGATGCTATATACTTTCCTGGTTGATGATGTAGTATCCTCATTATTTGCTCCCTGTCAATTCTATTCTGCATTAAAAAAAAAAAGATAAAAGGAAATAGAAAGCAACTTCATGGAGAGAATGAAGGAAGATTATCAAATAAAATAAGTATAAAACTCCCCTTTCCTGTTTGGAAATCACTGGAAGCAATAAAACAAGAGCTAAGGGACAAGAAGGAGCCAAGGAGGGTAGGAGGTGACACCTCCAGGAGGGGCCTCAGACAGAAGACAGATGGAGCCAGCCATGTTGTCCTCTTCTTCCTCTTGGGAGTCTTGAACGCTCTTCCCTCCCCTTCAGGAAGCAGGAGAGGTCACCGCAGCTCTCAGCAAGCCACCTGCCATCTCTGAAGGCCTCCTCCTCTGGTTTGTAAAGCAAGATTAGGCCTTGAAGAGGGCTCTCTACTTCGAAGTTTCTCTGACACTGAACAAGTATTTGTTTGCAGCTCAAATTATGTTTTAAACCTACACAAGTTCAACATTCAATTTCAAACAACGAGAACAACTAACACGTTTCCCACTTGACCTATGCATTGTACTGGTTCACCGTTATTCACCAGTTTATTTTAGGTAGAGTTTCTAGGGATAAACCTATCTTCATTGTCTAACTGCACAGAGATGAAAAGGAATAAAAATAAAATCTGTTATGAACCGTATTTGGAAGTTCCCCCCAAAGTCCCACGGTCTCAGAGGTGGGGCTTTTGGAAGTTGGTTCCTGGAGGTTCCATGCTTATTGATAGATTCATCCACTGTGACTTCAGCATCTGAGCGTGCCATTAGAGGGTGGGGCCTGGTTGGCAGAGACAGATCACTCAGAGGGTGACCTGGAAGGGTGTATCTCCCTCCCCGAGTCCTACTGCTTCCTCTCGGCTTCCTCGCTGCCAAAACATGAGTAACTCTTCTCCAGCAGACTCTTCTACCATGTCATTTCTGCCTTGGAGCTAGCTAACCATGTACTGAAAATGCAAGCCAAAGTAAATCTTTTCTAATGTATGGGTGAAGGTATTTTGTCTCAGCAATGAGAAAGTGAGTAAGATGAAACAGTATCCAAATTCAGGGGTGGCAAAGGCACTACTCTCTGCTGGTGATAACAACTGGACACACCCCAGTGACCCAGGCTCTGTGGCTTTTGTCCAATCTACTCTTTCCTGAGAGTAAACTGTAGGACTTGATGTATACAAGACACTCAATAATTGTTTACTGAGTGATTTAAATGGATTCTCACCACAAGTCTAGGATTTTCTGTGTTCCTATTGTACAAACAGGAAATTGAGATGCTAAGAGTTTAAGCACCTTGCTCAAAGTCACAAAAGTAGCAATGTAGTAAGTAGCAAATGGTGAATTTAAACACAAACACACATGACCCCAAAATCTGTGCTCTTTTCATGACATCATACTAACTTAAGTGACTCCAGTTACTATTCTAGTTCTTTTCTGAAGGTGGGACCATCAAGTGAATACTGCCTGGGGGAAGGTCAGATGACTGAAATAGACACTTTTAAACAAAAAACCACTTTATTATAAAGGCAAGCACCTCCTGAACTCACAGACTGCCATAGTATTAGCATGTATTTGCATAGCCCCTTGTAACACAGGTTCATAACCAAAACCTATGCACTCTGTACTTACTGGCACACTGGACTAAATCTCCCATCCTCCATGGTAGTGAGATATGGTCATGTGACCAAGATCTAGCAATGGAATGAATTAATGAAAGCACTAGGCTGGCCTGTAAAATACCTATGTGTTTCCTCATTTTTTCCTCCCTTCTATTGCAGGAAGAAAATTCTGACATCCATAACAGGGATGGGGATGTTAAGAAGGAAGGAGTGATTTTGACAAATGTCATGTACCAACTAAGAACATATGGCGCAGGTCTTTTGACTTATAAATAAAATTCTGATGAAGTCACTGAGATTTGGGGGTATCTGCTTTCTGGAATTGCAACAGAGAATATTGTTTCTCTAATATATGCTGTATGATTCCAAATGATTTTCTATCATTAAATATTTTGCAAATCTGATGAGAGTCAGTGGAAGTTCAAGAAGTGTGAATTATCGCCTTTGAAAACAACAAAGCCATCTGTGTGGTGTGCTGCCGTGTTGCTGAGTGGCCATATGCATGTTACTTTAAATTTGTCAGCTTAGTTTTTCCATCTGAAGTTTTAAGACTGGTCTCTTAAGAGTTGTTCAAATTCTAAATTCTATAAGTCTTCTCAGATGTTAAAAAATATGCACTGATATGTTCCCAGACTGTGATCTGTTGAGTGTGACTTCCTGAAAGGTAAGGATGATTTTTTCATCATGTTTATATGCCCAGTAGCCAATTTCTTAGTTGCTTAAAAGGTGTAAAGGTGAATTACAAGTTTCTGTTGAAAACCTCAAAGAATTTATGTTTTGATTTATGTCAATAATTCCTTGAGCTAATTTGGAGTATGGTATCAAATGACGGAAATTCTCATGAATATTTTCATTATGTATTACTGAGTATGATAAGGTATTTTATATTCATTTACATAGACTTAATCTTTGATTTTATAATAACACCAGAAGACTTTTTTGATTAAAGGTAATGCCAAAGTAATTGGTATTCTGATGGCTTCATTTATAGTTCTATTTAGCTAAATGATATAGGAGTATAATTCCTACTTAGAGTTGAAAAAATTGGATATAGGAATACTCAGAATTTCTCATTTAAGTGGCTCTTAAAGGCCATAAAAGCAGTATTGGTGGAAACCATGAGAAATTTAAAAAATTTTTTAAAAGGCCAAGGGAAACTATACTACAGTACATATGAAGAAGCCTGTGCCATTTTCATAAAAAATCCCATGCTTTCTGGTTTTTGAAAATGATACAGAAATTTTTCTATTTATCTATGTAGTATGGAAATATTCTTGGTCATTCCATCTAGTACACACATCAAAAATATCAATTAGTAATTAAATATATTGTTGCTTATTAAAAATAGGTTAATGAATTCTATTACTTAGTAAATGCAGTTTGGCAGATAAAATGCTTAAAAGCATACGGTTTGAGGGAGTTGTTAGTGGAGGGGGAAGTCGATAGAAAAATATTAGGAACCAAAATTTGACACTGGACAAATAAAATCGAATTATGAAAAGTGAGTGATCTTCGAATAAGCCTCCTTTCTATTGTTGGGCTCAGGGAGGTGCACATTCTTTCTGGTTTTCTGCAGTCACTTCCCACATGATGTGAGGACATCATGCTAAGTCTGACATGCTGAGGAGTGCTGAGCCACCAGCAAAACGCTGTGGATGATAGTACCTTTGCTTTGCCTGCCACTGGGACTGATGTCTGTTAAAAAATGGAGCAATAACACCAGTACATATTATAAGATGCTTAATTTATCAGGCATTGCAGCAAGGAAAAGATTATATTAAAAACTACTTCCTTTTGTATGAACTGTTAGCACCAATTCTTTTGTTTAGCTTATTGCATTAAAACATCTTTTCATAAAATAATAAATAACAAAGGTACTTCTTGTTTCTCTCTTTTAGAAAAAGAAAAGGCCTTACATTGTACAGATCATCCTTGCAGAAAGTCCTAACTAGGCTGCTATGTTTGAATGCACCACTGAAGAGAAAACATGAATTATGGGATGGAGTTAAGCAAAGCTAAAGCAATTTAAGCTTTCCTGCAAAACAACCTTCTTAAAAAATGCAAATGTCCAGGTACATCTGTTTTCTCCATTGTAGAAAGGCAATTCTACTGACTGCCTCCCAACAACTAACAAACAGTTGGCAAGAACCTACTGTGCATCTCATTGTGGTTAGCCTAGGCTGTGCCCGTGCCTCAGAATGCTAGGATTATAGTTCGGTGCTACCATGCCTGGATCAGTATGGGAATTTTTAAAAGCCCTCCTAAAGGAGTCAAATGTGTAGTCCAGGCCAAGAACAACAACCCCAAAGATATGAACCAGAGAACTGCATTAAGTAACAGAAGTTGTCTAATTTATTAAAAAAATTTAAAACTCCTCCATAATGAAAGACTCACGCCACTAAAAGCAACTCACTAAGGAAGCATGGGATAGCCAGATGTGGTGGTGCATCCCTGTAATCTCAACACTCTTGGAGGCTGAGGCAGGGTGATTGCAAATTTGATCCCAGTCTGGGTAATTTAGTGATCTAGTGAGTTTAAGCCTCAAAATAAAAGAAAACAAGATGGGCTGGGGATGTAGCTCAGTGGGAAGGGCCTATGTTTAACCCCAGTCCCACAAAACAAATAAAAACAAAAGAAGTAGCAGCACAGAATATCATTCTAAACAGAATCACTTACGGAAGAATTTTTGAGACAGAAACAAATTTCCTCTTGACCTCTCCACTTTCCTTGAGCAATGCTGCCCTTGTAGTTCCTCCCTGGAGGGCCTTTTTGATCTTTTGACTTGAAGAGGTTACTACTCTGATGGGTCATTTAGATAAGTGAAGATACTGACATCCACTCGGGAAATGGCTAGTTTCAGAAACAGCGGGGTTGTCATTCAAGGGTGAAAGTAACACAATCAATGAGAGGAAAGCATCATTAATTACACTTCAATCTGTGATCCTTGCCCATCCTAGGCCCAGATTATGGAGTGATAGTTTAGATATTTTTTGTAGATACTCAGAGGCTCAAACTGACATTTTCTAAAACATGTCCACTGTGTGTTGGGGGGTGGGCCACTCTAGCTCTGTGGTTCTCAACCTCTGTGTATGTCAGAATCACCTGGGAAGTTACTGAGGCACACACAGACCTGGGCACTTGGCATTATAGAAGAGTTGCTTTCTAAATACATTCATTACCCAGTGATTGTGCTACCTATCACCAAGTTCAAGAACAACTGTTCTTTCCTTAGCACTGCATGCACATTAGAATCATGTGAGGAGTTAAAAAACCAAAAATGCAGAGGCTGCCCCTTGGGCCTATAGTCTGGAACCTCAATGGATGGGCAGACTTTAGTACTTTTGAATTGCTTGCCAAGTGATTATCATGAATGGCAAGAGTTGAGAACTTATAGAGTTGAGTGTTTAAATTGTGGTGCTCAGTCTAAGTTAGAATTATCTGGAGAATTTTTAAAGAATCTCAAGTTTCAGATCTCACCTAGAGATTCTCACTGAACTGGTTTGGGGTGTAATGGACATCAGCCTTTAAAAATCTGCCATAACATGCAGGGCAAAGTTAGGTGATCTAAAAAACAAGAGGGCTCTGCTTCAATAAGCTGAGGGACGACTGCATAATGAATGTGCCTCAGGGGTTCAGTATGCACAGTAGCATGATACAGATTTAAAATTTCAGTTAAGGGCAAAAAAAAAATAAAATAAAATAAAAATAAAAATCCAGAAACCACCCCCCACAAATGGCCATAATCAATATTTGAGGTTGTTTTACTCACAGTTTCCTAAGATTTGGGAATTGAGGGTTTAAAGCGCAACAGTTCACTGTGGTGACCTTTGGCACATGACTTCACCATGTTGGCCTTCACCAGCCAACACATAAACTGTGAGGTTTAGAGAAAATGGCTCTTGATTCAGTTCTAGCGCCTGGACAAGAAGGCCATCTGTACTCCGCAGACTTAGGGAACTGGAGCCCACACTGGTTTCCTTTTTACAGCACAATCAAATGCCAGAGTGAGAATGTCATCATAGCCAAGACTTGAAAGAAAAGCAGAGATCGATAAAATAGGAACCTGAGATTTTTCAGTTAGGGATGGTGGCAGGTGGTGGTAGCATATAAAAATAATTCTTGGCTCACAGCAAACCAAATAATACCATAAATTCACTATGAACTAAATTCTTATTGGGAAAATTATTTTCAATTCTTTTGAAAGACCTTGCATCTATATACATGGAGCTGCTCTGGTCTTTGATGGCATCTGGGACACAGAGAGGAAGATACATCTTGACATAACAGAATCCTGTTACGATACAGTTGTTATTTGTGAGTGTTAGTAGATGTCAAGTACAGATGGGCTAGACCATTCTTGATTCCAGCAGACTTGGAGGCTGAGATGAGTGTGCTAAGAGGGGAATGGGCATAGTGGGGTAGTCACAGTGAGGGTGGCAATCTTAGTGGAGGGGTGGTGATGATAACAGAGGTGAAGATGATGGAAAGAAGGTGGTGGGGTGGGATGCAGGGCTGGTACAGCTAGGGATTCGGTAGGAGAAAAAGCTTAACGTTGTAAAAGGTGGCTCCTAGGAAGAATAGAGTAATTGAATTTTTTTCTTCATTCTCTTTCTCTCACATTTCATTCTCTATAAAGCTCTATCCTTTTGATATTTTCAAGTTCCCAATCACCTGTCTACAACTCAGGACTGGAAAATGAAGTTATTTTATAAGCAATTGTCTATGAGTCTCCAGGAGTTTGAGAGAAGGTTATCACTGACCTCACTAGAGTTGGTGGGATTTCATTAATGTGGTGTTTTTCAGAAAGCACCTGCTTTTCTGCAAGAAGTTTCTCCTCCAGTAGACGATCAGGAAGTTAAAGACAGGAGGGGTCGGAGAAGGACAATCAGAGTACAGAAGGGCTGGTCTTGTCCAATGGACTCTGGCAAAGATGGGTGTTCTTGTTGTGCATGAAGGATTACTGTTCCTTCTGTTTACTGAGGAAAATGAGCCATTTGTTTTTGTTTTGAATAAAAGCTGATGTGGTAATTGCATTGAAATTCTTTTTTTTTTTTTTTTTTTTTTGGTGGCTTCTTGTTTTGGTGGAAACTGGAGAAAACTTTGAGCTGAGGTTCTGGTCCCCTTTTTCCTTAGACTGAGTGGATACCACAGAGGGATTTTCACTCTCTTTTACCAGTTTTTGTATGATAGGGAAAAAAACATAAAATAATCAATATTTATGTTTTTCCTCCCCTTGTTCTCCAAGGTGAATTCTCAAGTAAGATTGGTTTATTTTTCGAAGTGGGCTTTATGAGGAGATGCAAATGAGGGAGGTGGAACAAAGAGGCCCCAGTTCTCAAAGAAAGCCAACAGGTACTTAAGGGGTGTAGGCAGGGAGGAGGGGAGGTAGTGTAGCCTCTGGGACACGCCGGATTATTAACCTGTGGAAGATAGGGAGAGGAGAACATGAGGTTTCCGCAGTTACTCTGAGGAGCTGGTCTGAGGATGAATTCAAGGCATTCTGTGGGGTGTATGTGGAAGCGTCTCCCTTCGGCCCTCCAGTAATTTCAGGGGAAGACTGACGTATCCTTTCAAGTCTACCTGCAGTGAGATTTTAATACCACTTAGAACTGATACCATATGTAAGAGGGAGCCAGAACGCCTCTGCTATGTCACATAGTTAAATACCCAAGAAGTAAAATCAAAGTTCTTTTTCATAATTGGCTCAAGAAACAGTGGAATTAGCTAGTTGGGAAAGTTAGTATTTTTCTTTCTGCAAAACTATTTGTGGCTATGTTTGTAATGTGTATAGTCGGCTCTATAAAATCCAAGGCCACATTTTATTTTTGGTCACAACTGGGGAAACAGGAATTCAGAGGAAAGTGAAATAAACCTCCAGATGCCTGGTAGAATAATGGTGCCAGGAGTATATAAATCAGTCTGAAGCGTTCCCGCTCTGGAGTGACGGGCAAGAGAAAGCAGAGCGGCCTGCTGGCACCCAGCATTGCCCGCCT
Source organism: Dasyprocta punctata (assembly GCA_004363535.1). Classification (NCBI taxonomy): domain Eukaryota; kingdom Metazoa; phylum Chordata; class Mammalia; order Rodentia; family Dasyproctidae; genus Dasyprocta; species Dasyprocta punctata. Next base: position 27,696 of record RJWM01012263.1, on the reverse strand, counting down.
CCCTCAGCCTCTGCTGTTCCTTCCTTTGAAAGGGCAACCAGGCAAAGGAGTGGGGCTCGGTGGTGCTGCTGTTGAGAGGCAGGACAGAAGGACCCCACCACCATCAGGTTTCCTCTCCTCTCCCTTGACAGTCAGCATGCAGTTACTTTGGGTGGATGCTTGGTGAATAAAAAGATATTATAAGAGGGTCTAATTTCAGAAAAAAAAAACCCACTATATATATAAATAGAAGTACAAATTTATCCAAAGAGGTCCTTGAGTTCAGTTTCTTCACACTTAGTGGAAGATATTTCCAAACTTGACAGTAATAAATGATAAAATGATACCCCAACAGGACTCACTATATATTAACTAGAAACTTTTGCATGTCCCCAAATGCTATATCATCATGTTTAGAACTTATTAGTAAGTGGTTCAAATTAGAAATTAGACAGAGACTGAAAGGAAAGCAAATGTGACAAAATGTTAATGTCTGAAGACTGTGGGTAAAGTGTAGCTGGAAATTCACTGTAATAATCTTGTGACTATTCCGTGTGAAATTATTGAAAAAGAAGGTTAAATATTGCCATAAGCAAATAGAGACATGTAATAAATTGGGAAAATATTTGTATTATTTATGATAGACAATGAAATGATTCCTTAATACATAAATCATATGACAAACACAATGGAAAATTAAACAGGTAAGTTACAAAAAAATAAAGCTTTTGCAGCCAACTGATGTGTGCACACACGAACATATGCATATATGTACTGAATAGTAACATTTATTCTAAGAAAAATGTGAAATTTTGAAGAGCAGTGTAAACACTTACCTAATAAATTGCCTCCTCAAAAACAAATGGGCTAGTAACAAAAAAATCTCTCTAGTTGTAGAGAATATTATAAATAGAGGCTGCATTGCTGGTGGGTGTCTCAATTGGTCCAATAATCTGTTTATAATTTACAAAAGAAACAAAATTTTTATGGTGCTGGAAACTGAACCCAGGGACCTTGCACTAAACAATATCCCCTGTCTTTTAAAAATAAGTTTTGTTTTTATTTTTTTGAGACAGTTTTGCTATGTCACTAAATTGTCCAGCCTGGGCTCAAACTTGTAACCATCCTGCTTCAGCCTCTCAGAGTGCTGGATTAGAGGTGTGTGCCTCCACACAAAGCTGGCAAAAAAAAAAGTTTTTAAAAGATGTTCAGTTTCTTTGTTTCAGCACTTATTTTTGCTTAGAATTTTTTTAAAAAAGAAATAGGCGCAAAATTGTGTACAAGGCAGTTCATTATAAAATAGTCATATCATTTTCAATAGATACATAATCATCAGATATTATTTATAATGACATTATGTTAATGACCTAGCAATGAAGGATAGTATCACTGTATGATAGATTACTAAGTAACTATGAATAAAATTCTTTTGTATGAGAGTATTCGTTGATAATGAACAACATGAACAATGTGTACACTGTTAACATGATAGCTATGATTTAGGCCTACGATGTCCCCCAAAAGTCTTGTGTGTTTGGAAAATGATTGGACCATGGGGATGTTATATTCATGGATTCATCCATTGGTGAGTTCAGTAACTTAATAGACTGTGAGAAGGTGGGGCCTGGTTGGAGGGGGGTGACTGGGGGCATGACCTGGAAGGGTATGTCCCCCATCTTTCCATCTGTGCTTTTGGGCTGCCCTGTGTTGCGCACTTGTCCTCCACCATGCCTTGCTGCCTGTCCCTTCTGCCTTAGAGACAACCACTCACAGTCTAAATCCTCCAAAAATCATGAGCCTTTAAATTGTGATGTCAGGTATTTTGTCCCAGTGACAGGTAAGTGACAAACACAGGTATATTTCAGGGGTATCATTATTTTTCTGGTATTACGAATAGTTATTCTATAGAGGAGGTTTAGGACATATGTCCCACTGAGGTTGTATTTGTGAAGAAATGAAATAGCTGCTCAGGAGTGGCTGAAAAGCCTAAGGAACACTTTAAGATCCATCTTGGAAAAACACGTGGGCTTCATGGTAAAATACTGAGTTTTCCCAACTTCAGCATTTTGATTCTGAAAAATGTGTTCAGTGGGATAGTCTCGAAACATAAAATACTTTGCTTCAGGGCTCCTTTTTCTTTATACTCAACAATCCACATAGATATGCCTCACTTTATGAAAATGTGATTTGCACTTACTCAATTTTGATGTAGAAGGAATATGATCTTGAAAGTGAATGAAGAGATGGACTCGTGTTGTTTTCTTATTTAATTCATAAGGAATAGGAAATTTAGAGTGATGACATGACTCCTTGGTTCATATTAATACACAAAATTTCCATAAATAATGAAAAGTAGACAAAGATCGTAAAGGGCAAACGGAAAATAAACATGAACAGCAAGTTACAGATGAAATCTGAGCGGCCACAGAACACCTACAAAACACCCATGCTCAGAAGGAATAAAACTGTAAACAAATCTATGCCATTCTTAATTTTGCTTAACAAATGACTCCCTAACAAAGCAAGCAAACACAAAATAATGCAAAGATCACACAGTGGGAAGCAGTGAGGCACTAGCTGAAGTCTCCGAGTATCCCTGCAAGCATCCCTGCCTGGCTCTTGCAATAATAACGTCTTGATAAAGAGAAAAGAAAAATCATGTGGTAGGGAAGTTAAAGGAACAAGCAGGTCATGAGGGAGAAATGCAGGTTAGAACACTGAATGAGGAGGATATTGTTTACATGAAAGGTCTCCTGACAGGGTGGCTCTAAATGACTAGGGGGCCTAGTTTTAATGAACACAGTAAGCACTTTACTAACTTTATGCTGTCCTAATTTTATAAAGCTAGGTTCCATGTGAATATAACAGATCCTTGCTTCTGCCTCTTTGACCATTGTTAATGAACCATAAGTTCTTAGCTTTTGTTTTCAAATAAGATCAAAATCCTCTAGCTTGGGCTGTGAATCTTGGTCCTATTCCAAATACAGATCATTGTAATGTCAAAATGGTAGCACAACTCCCCTCAGATTATGTAGGAAGTGTTTCATTCTGCTCTATCAAAATATCATAGTTATTTTCTTATTGTCCTCTTTAAGAATCAGTATTTTTCAATGAGTAATTTCCTATATTTTAAATTTCCAATTAGATAGGGTAAAGCAAATGTAAGAGAATTTTGGTAAAACCTGATTCTATTGTAGGTGATATTAACTAATCCCAGAAAATAAATGGTTTTTCATTTGAATAAGTCAAAATACACAAATTTAATAAGTATTATAGCCAAAAGAGCTATATAGGAAAACTGTGCCTCCTTTATCTGAAAATGCTGATTTGCTTGTTTTTAGGAAAACAGATTCAATGTTAACTCTTGCTCATTTAAAAATGGTTTTCTTTTTATATGGTTAATTGATGGCCTGCATTACACAACAGTAATGGTACCTGTTATGCTTTTCAAACAAAAAACATGCATATTTAGCTTTAAAATTATGGTCTTAGAGTAAGCACTTAGCTCCAATGGCTTACAACTTTATTGTGGTCTTTCTCTAGGTTTCTTAAAATAAACATGCAGGCTGAGCCCAGAGTGAATGAGAAAGGGAGGAATACTGCTTTATACTAATACCAACAAGGGTAACTAAAGTAATGATTTTCTTCTCTGAGCCTATTAACATACACTGAGCATATACACACATGGAACAAGTTTCTTTTGAACATAGGACTAGGATTAATTTCTACACTATGAAAAAAACTGCTGGAAGTAAACGTTCCTTCAACCACTACAGGTTGCTGGAGTTCCAGCTCATCCAGGAAGCAAAGCATCCAGCTCCACAAGATGGGCTGAAAAGCTGGCTTAGTCTACAACTCATCAGAAGCAAACCTCATTCAGTCTCGAGCTGATTCAGCTTTGGGGATTCTGCTCCATATTGGGATGGCCTGGGATTAGAAGGACCTCCCCACCCACCCACCTAGGGCCATCCACAGGCTTCCCTGCTGGTTTACTAAAACAGGCAATCCCATTTGTCTACAAACAGCCTATGGTTTTTCAAGCTGCTACAGCAGAACCGAGTAGGTGTGACAGACAGCTTATGGATTATGAAGTCAGAAATAGGTGTTCACTAGTCCTCCACAATCAGTAAAATATTGCCAACCCCTGATCTGAAGGGACCTGTGATGGATGGTCACTACTCCCCAGTAAGCACAAATCATTTTATTACCCAGTTTTATGCCAGAGTTTGCCATTTCTACATGTCTTGGGAGGTTATGTTCTGGAAATCTGTATCTTTGGAAGTGTTTTTGGGTGCAGAGTACCTGTATAGAGTAACCCTTGTGTGATACTTGATCTTACCCTGTTATTTTCTAAGAGGAGAACATTTTTCCTTGGTTTTGCAGTATCACTACTTGTTCACGTGTCTCCTCAAACTTACCCGTCACTCTTTCTGACAGGAATTCCCATTTGCTATCAGCATAAACATGGAAACTATTGCCAAGGTTGAACTACATCAATTTTCCACTGGGTGAGTAGGTTTATAACATAGATAATTTAAGAGAGGAAGGGTTGATCTTGTTAATGGAATAAGAATAGGAGTGGGTAGGTTTTGGTATTTGCTAATGTGCAATAAAATGAGGAAAAGATGAGATGATTCTGAGGTCCTCACTTTTTACAGATATGAATCATTCTGGTTTTCCAAGATACTCTATCTTTTTGGTACATCAGGAGTTCACACGTACATAGGTAGAGAGGTAGGGCAACGATGCCAGGAGAGAAGATGTGTATGGTTAGAGGGAGTCTTCCAACTTTCAGAAGACAGAGTGACAACTTTTGGTTGCTTTTAGTTTTTCAAATGTACTAGAGAATGAGTCTTTAGAGAAGCTGTCCTGCACATAAGGCTCATCTCAGAGAGTGAGATGACAAATATATTATCAAAAGACAGGGTGCATCCACGACATGCAGGGGTTTATTGGTAGCTGCCATGGTAACCAAAAGGATGGTCATGGGCTGGGTGCCAGCAGGGGGAAAAAACTGACAGGTGCATTAAGTCCAGTCAGCAAACATAATTAGACTGGCTCATGAGTCTTATAATATTTTTTTCTTTTTCCAGTTTAAAATCTTTATTAGCATATTTGCATTACCTAAAAATTACATTCCTTGTGGGAAGCCACGTATATAACACATCTTGATTCCTTGTTACATCTCCTTTCTCTCCCCTCCCTGCCCCCTCTTTCTATCTCTTGGTCCCCTTCCCATTTGAATGAAATCCATTTTCTGACTTCCTATTATCTATTTTTTTATTAGCTGTGTATCTGATTTATTTCACTTAACATTATGGTCTCAGGATGCATACATTTGCCTACAGATGACTCAACTTTTGTTTCTTTATAGCAGAGTAGTACATCATTGTATATGAATACCACATTTTGTTCACCTATATTAACTGCTACCATTTGAAAATTGAGCTATTTCATTTAAAATCTGGATTTATAACTTCCCTAAAAATTCAAAATCTGCAAACACAGATGGCTTCCATTTGTCAGTGATTACCTGCAGTGGAGGATGGCTTCTTTTTAGAGGGGAACTGAATTCTCCAGTCTGTTTTTTTCCACACCCAAACACTGTGTTCACTGGTGTTATCTGCTTGATCCCTAGGGCCTTGTAGCGTGCAGCCCCTGCTCTAAGTGCTTTATTAAGAAATTGTGCTATTACAACTTTATATTCGTTTTTGTTTTGTTTTTGAGTCAGCATATCACTATGGAGTCCCAAATGGCCTTGAACTTGCCATGTAGCCCACACTGGCCCTAAACTTTCAATCCTCCCCTGTCAGCCTCCCCAGTTCAGGGATTATAGTGTGCGTCACATGTCTAGTTATAATCTTACATTCTTCCAGAAGTCATTCTATTTCTCCTTTGACCCTTGCTAAGAGTTTCATAGCTCATGTGTGCCATAGGTGACCTAATCATGTTCCATTCATAATCTGCTGCTCAGTGGAGGAAACAGCCCACTGTGCCTAGACTCCATGATCAGTCACAAAGGACGAGGAGCCACTTATGACAAGGATGTCAGTGACTGTAAAGAGTAGACATACTCAGTGTGCATGGGTGATCTTAGGTTGGTAAAAACTATCCTTTTGCTGAGAATTATCATTTCCTCTTCATTGTTTCTCTGGTGGTGAACTATCTCATAATTCTTGAAGAAGATGAAGGATATTTTGTAGGGATATATTCATAGGGGTTAACAATACTTGTTGGTTTGGAAATAACTGCTGCTTCAGCTCAGCTTACTCTTTAAGAACCCTGTACTTCACTTTAGGCAGAACAAAAATGCAGACACATGAAGAAAGTTAAGAAAATGTATTAGATACCTGTCATACTGTTGGGAGTCATAGGTTAGTAATCATTCTGGATCCTTTTTTTCACTGATATCTCCTACAAAGAGAAAATACAAGAAAAAGTAATATAGATTATGATTTGCATTTCTATAATGTTTTTCTTCCAAATAATATCATATGCTTTAATTAGTTTGAGGTGACATTTGCTACTCTGAGATCTGGGGAAACAAGTACAAGTGGGCTTTGTGACATGTATAAGTTCAAAAGACCTCTTAATTTTCATTTCAGGGGTTCTTCCATAAACATGTTTTTAAAGTAATGTTTTTCTCAAGGTCACATTTTTCCACCTCAGCCTTTTAAGTAAAAAAATTACTATTTTATCCAAGAATGGCTAAGATGTATCAACATCTTCAACCTAGATCTTTGCTTCTCAAAGTATAGTCTTCAGAACAGCACTAGCTGATAGCTTGTCAGAAACATAAAATTTGGGTCCTATCTTAATCAGACTGCATTGAAAAAGATACAGGTAATTCATATGCAATTGGAAGTCTTAGCCTGCTGTAGACTGGATCCCTCATCTGCTCATTTATGACTTATCTGCAGCCAAGGCTGACCTTCTTTTAACATTAACAAGGAGGAAGCCTATGGGTGTCACTGACCAGAGGCACACTGACGGGAAGGGACACAGATGGGCACAGGTAGACTATGAACACAGGTCTGAATCCCTCAGCTTATTGCCAGGGACAGATGAGGATAGTTCCCTTTTTCTGGAGGGTAGACCAGTGGAAGACAGTGGCAGCATATTGACTATGGAACAGCACTGAAGCCCAACACATAAGTTTGAAGGTCAATGGCATCACATACCAGATAGGGAAACATGACAAGTAATTTCGAAGTTTTGGAATCACTGTTTCTTTAGTCTAAAACAAGGAAACTAATACACACTTTACTTATTTCTATAGGCTGGTGCTCCTGAGGTTTAAAGAGGATGAGTGTGAAAGTGACAGGCAAACTATAATATACTGTGCACCTGAATTCCATTGGATCAGGGGAACCAATGGATGCTGATGAGGAGAAAACACATGGAAGAGGAAGTGTGTGAATTATGATCACCAGACAGATTTATGTGTGACATTTCATCCTGACTCTACATCTCGTACCAGACGATGAATTCATACCCGATCATAGTTCTTGTCACACCTAGTGGAAATTATAGGTTTACCTGGCTGCCTTTTCCACTAGACTGGAATCTATTTAAGGCAGGGGCTGTTCTATTCATTTTTGTATCTTTCACATGATGCAGAATGTCAGATACATAATAGGTACACAACAACTATATGGTGAATAACTGAACAAAATAAAAAATAAGGTAATATGCCATCATGGAAGCCACTTGAATTGGCAGCTGATAGAAGAGATGAATCCAGGTTAATACCTTCATTAAAATACAACTACTTAGAAAATGGGTTCTTGCCACCAGTCAGATTAGCAAGGGTTACAGCAAACACAGTCTGCTGCCTACTCTCAGTCACCTGTTCAGTTGTATGCTAACCCAGAGGTTCAGGTTTGGAGATGTTCCACAGTGAGAGCACATGCCATAGTACTGAGTCTCTGGTCTGTGTTTTCTGGTTTAAAACTATCCCGCCATTTACCCCCTTCTCCCAAATTGTGGGAGTGGCCATGTTTCACATGAGATTCTGAAGGCGCCAGAGAAGATGAGTAATATGGTTCAAGCTAGGCCAACTATAGTACCACACCTCTGGCCAAAATGGTCCAAGACCTGAAGTGAGCTAACAAGATGGCTCTTCAGGATCCTGGGCAGGGCGGGGTGGGGGGCCTGGGGGGGCACGAGAAGAGGAGGTATGGTGGGAGAGGAATGAAAGCTATTTCTTCTTCTTTAGGAGAAGAATTCGTCAGAAATTAAAATTCTAAAAGTGTGGCCATGTCTCTCAGCCACCTTGAGAAAGCCCACATGAAGGTGAGAGGATGAACCTGACATTCATAGAAACTCTAAGGTAAAGGAGAAAGCTGTGGCCTCGCACCCCTGGTTCTGTTCTCCTGAGACCCAACTGTGCCTCTTCTCCTCCTCCCAGAGTTTGGCTACTCAACTCTTTCCTGTTACTCTGAACAAAAGCTCCCATTTATATATGGTGCTTCAGGTCTAGTTTCTGTCACTCTCAGCCAAGAATCATGACTGGTAACTGTCATGGTTAAGGTCCTGTGGCCCTGCCAAGTCTCATGTAATCATGGCATAGACGCAGCTGAGTCTAACATTCGTGATTGGTTTGTTGTCTAGCACTGGGGTTAGCGATGTGAGTGCTACACCCACCCAGGGGTGAAACCTAAGTACAGTGTAAGGGCAGGAAGAAGGCATGTCTTCCCCTCTCTTGCGGGTTTGCGCCTTGCTGTTTTGCAGCTGCCGTGAATGGCTGCCCCCTCGCCACACCATGCTGCCTTGGAGCCAGCTGAATATGAACTGAAACCTCCAAGAACTGTAAGAAATAAACTTTTTCTTCCCTAATTTGGGCATCAGGTGTTTTGTCTCAGAAACAAAAGAAACTAAGACAGTAAAAATGGTATTAAAATAAAAAATGCAACTCTGTTAGAACAGCTTTGCATTTTTAAAAAATCATCTTAAAGCTATAACTCCAAAATTCCAGTCATGTCCTTACTATACCATCAATCTAAAGTATTCTTATTTTCAAAAGTGCAATTGAACATGTGTGTGAACTACAGAAAAATATTGTGCATAAAACAAAGTATCTGAAAATAGGAAAAAATGTTAATGTTTAAAATTAGTGTCAGCCCCACAAACCTTACTACTAATTTTCTTGTTGTGCTTTTTTTCTTCAACTATAGTATGACTTAGTGCTTTAGTATTACTATATCACTGATGGTAAAGTATTACTATAATACTTTATATAGTAGTACTTAGTACTATTTCTTTCAATGAGCTTTAAAGTTTTAAATATAATCCAAGTAAAGCTTTTAATAACCTCCCGGGGGAGGCAGGTGCCTCATTTTCTGTTACCCTGGAAGATACTGTGGGTGGCAGCAGAGTGCTCTGTAGTGATGAGGGGGAACCCAGAGCTGGTCCCTTCTAGGGCCATAGGCACAGGTCTGGGTGTCACCAGCAATTCATGGGATCAAAGAGGTATAAAACAAAAAAGATAAACTGAGTAATTCATTTGCCAGAAAGGAAACAAGAACAGTAAAGGGGTTTGTTAAGCAGGGCATCAAGGAGGAAGAGTCACAGGGCCAACTTCTTGGAAAGGATGACTATGCTGAGGAAGGACTGACAACTAGAACTTGGTTTGGGAAGTGCTGAGGCAAGGTCCAGTCTTCATATCATTCATTAAAAGCAGTCCCCTGGCTCACTGGTCAGGGTAGAGTTTTCAGTTAAAAGAGAATACCATTCTATTTAGTGTCCTAGGCAGATGCTGCAAAGTGGAGAAAACTCCTTATGTTTTACATTCATTCATTTGGTTTGAGACAGACCTTGATGGAGGCCTGTTATGTTTAGGCAAAGCTCTAGGGTTTGTTCCAAGAGAACAAAAACACAATGGGCTTCTGACCTAACAGGGGAGATCATCTTGCTAAAAACTAAGTGCAAAAGAGAATACAGTTCTCACTTCTCTTAGGAGGTCTGGGAGAGAGGAAAGGGGATAGAACTTATGTGGGGACAGGGGAGGTGGTAGAAGGATGAAGGACTTGGGCATTTAGGAGGTAGAAAAGGCAGTGATGAATGTGACATGAGCATTTACCACCTGGATAAGCTCTGGGGATGCAGATAGGTTAATATGGAGGCTCTGCCCTCAAGAAATTTAAAATCCATTTAAAAAGTTGGCCAGCAGGAGCAGCTAAAAATCACAGATGGCATGTACCAAGGGTGGAATGCTGATACTTGTGTAGGCCAATGCTGCATCCTTAGGAAAAACTCATTTCCCTTGGAAGAATGGTGCATGGACAGTCGCCCCTTCAACATGTATATTTTTATGTAGTTTCTAAAAATACAAAAGAAGATAAAATTGTTATTGAGTTTTTTGAAACTCAGAAATAAATGGAATTATGCCCTCATTTAGGAAATAAGTCCAAAGATTTTGGGAGACACTGGGTTCCACATAACCTATGCTGAGCTACTGCTTTTAATAACTCCAAGGCTGATAATTTGTAGGATGGAGGTGCAACCTGTTGATAAAGGCCGGCGCATACATGGGCAGACATATTCTAAGAGAAGCAGATATCTCAGGTAGAATTTCCTGGATGATATCTAAGAAATGTTGGAGGAAACTGAGGAAATGTCCTAAAATTTGTGACCGTGGTTTTCCTATATCTGAGAAGCTGTCATGTGGGAGAAAGTTTAAGTGTATGCAGTGCATCAAGGATGAGTTAGAGATGCTGCCAGATAGTGCTGAAGGGGACTTTCTCTCCTCCTTAGGCCTAATAAAATGCACCTTTCATAGCTAGCGGTGGCCATACAGTGGATCATTCTCCCTGTATCTGGGGCTGATTTTTGTTTTCAGGGTGCAGTAAGCCTCTGAGAAGAGCAGCACCCTTATGCTGCAGAAAGCAGTGCAGTGTGTAATATGGTTCCAGAGACCAACTAATCACCACGAGGGCTTGCTGCACGCTGGCCCTTCACATTCTCCTCCAAAGCCTCATTTTAGCTTAGTGGATTTCAGTTACTGTGGGTGTGGTCTACTCTGGGAATATAATGCAAATTCGGGCCCCTTATCTTGAGAAATGAGCAAATGATTTGGCAAACATTTTCAGGGGTGCACAGACACCATACACCTACTCACAGATTCTAAATTAAGCTCTGGCTGCAGACTTTGATCACTATTAGAATGTAAGTAGATAGTGGAAGAGAGCCAAGTTGAATAAGCACAATTTAGTGAATGAAATGAAAAGGAGACATGAGAGATATTTTTGGTCTGGGACAAAGAGAAGGTCCCTTTGTGGGTGGAAGAAAGAGAAGACTCTAAAAAGAAGCCTGGAAACTGATAAGCCATCTTCCAACCCAAGGATTTGGTCTAGGCTGGTCCCATCTACTCCATCAGACATGAACATGGGTCTGGATCATTCAAGATGAATTATTCATGGAGCGTAGTCTAGGGCACAGAGGCAAAGAAGTAACCTTCAACTTGGGTAGAAGAGCTGAACAAAAGGGATGAAATATGTGTTAGAAGGGATTGAGGACAGAGTGATTAATTCTACCTGTATGCGGGGATCCAGTGGTGACATTTAAGTTTGATTTTGAAGCAATGAACTAGTATTTCCCCTAGGCAGGGAATAAAAAGCATGGCTGAGAGACAACAAAAGAGCACAGGACATGTGATTTGGGCAGGGGCCTGAATGACACTGCCAAAACAATGAAGGGTCCTGAAAGGTCTCCTCGACTTGGGCTTTATCCTGTGGGAAGTAGGGAGTCATGGAATGTCTTTTAGGAGTGACTCCATGTGAGAGAAATAACCGTGTCACAATGCAGAGGAGGACAGTTCAGGAGGCTTTCCCCTTTGGTGTCAGCTCTTTGAGTGGGGTCATCGTTTTTCTCGTTTCAGTAGTTAAGGTCTCGTTGGCATCCTTAGGCAGTGTTGCAGGGACAACTGAAACACTCCCTGAAAACTCTTCCCATATAGACCCAATGAGTCACTTTATACTGTCCCTAAGGTGAACTGGAAACATGACTTCCCCTTGATCTTGACATTGACTTTTTCTGAGGGTGCACTCTGCAGCCTTCTCAAACTGTCTTCCTTAGTTTTCTTCTCCTTGGCTTCTCAGAAGAAAGGAAGCAGAATGTTGTGCAGCTCATGTGTCATAACAGTGAGAACCTTCTTAAGCAAGTCTCCTGGTTCATTTGAAAAGGTCTGATGCTGTGTGTTAGGTTATCACAAACTCTGACCTCAGACCATTAACTCCAGGAGGCCTCTCAGGAAGGACAAACCCACCTTCTCCTCTGGCACCAAGGAAATGTGACCAGACTGGTAGCAGTGCTTGCTGTAGATTTCCTAAATCAAAGCATTTTAGAAGTCATCAGATAAGAGAGAGGCATAACTTGGTGATGTTTTGAGGTGTTTATGCAGCAAGCTACTGCTTTTTGGTGTTGTAGGACATTGGGCTCTGCTGCAGCTTATGGTATAGACTGAATTCCTTGCCTTCCCTGTTCCCACTTTGGCCTCCAGGTGCTGGGGCTCCATCTGGAAGTGCAGAGGGGAAAGGTGAGTGGCCACCCCTCCAACTGGATGCCCTGCTGGTGTGGGCTGTGGGCCTCTTGCACAACCCCTGGCCCTGTGTTGGAAGCTAGTGCTTCCCCCACTTTCTCTCCCCCCCTAATAAAGGAAGACCAGTTACATCAAACCTTTGACCTTGACATTTGGGAAACATTCCAAAACAAGTTCAGTCCCAGGTATGGAGGAAAGACGCCTGGACCGGGAGTCTTTCCAGGTGCTTTCGGGTCTCACAGCTCTGGAATTTGGGATGTTGGGTGGGTTCTTTACCTCTCTGAGCCTTGCTGGTAAAGTAAAATCAGAATTTCTGCCCTTTCAAGGTATACTTGTAAGTTTTAAGCTTTAAATCTTGAAATTTAAATGTATAAAATTTTAAATACATCATCCCAGAAAATGCTTTGTAAATTTAGAAACAGGACACTAACATTAGTCATTAGAAGATATCTTCATTAATATTATGGTCATTATCATGTACTACTCATTTCCTGGCTGGCCCTCACTAAACATCACTAAGACATTCAAGACTGGAACTCTTATCTGGTCCCTACCTTGAGGTAACTCGGGAGGCTTGAAGATTGACAAATGACCCAGAGGCCCACTTTCCTATTCACCGTCGTCACCAAAATACATGGGAGGTGGAATTGTGTCTTGCTTACCTGGCATGTTTCTCTTTCAAGGCTGATACTGACATTTCATGATTGTTTTTGCCAGCCTTCATGCTCATTTAACCTGAGTAAGGGTGGTTGCATGTAGTAATGAATTTGTCCCCAACTCTGTAACATCCTAGATGGAGCCCTGGTTATCTTTCCCTGAGGTCTCTGCATTTTAACAGTGTATCTAGAACTCAATGAAGTGAATGTATTACAGCTGCATTTTGGATCAGAGGAATTAGATAAGAACTCAAACAGTAGGAAATAGGAACAAGGTGTACTTGATCATACCATGCTGTGATCCATCTTTTACACTTCATTATACTATCCCTATTTGGGAGTATAGTTTCAAAAAATCAGTAAGACAAAAAAATTTTAAAAGCTACACAGACGAGATGAATCTGATTACAAGGCAGTGTAAGTCTTTGAATTACTTAATAAAGATGTATAACAATGACAGAAACTCTGCTTATCTGTGGGCTGGGTGTTAATCTCAGTGGATCACCTCTTTGAGGGAAGGCAAAGTCAGAATTGCTCTGCTAGGTATGGCAGGAGACTCAAACCCCATGTAACAGACATTAGCAAATGATCGTTGAAAGGCAAAGCTATAATTTTCATTTCAGACTTTTAGCAGTCACTGCAAATGTTTTGCCTGCAAGATGGGAGACAATACAACCAGGGCCTGTGGTTGAAACTGAGATTAATTTGCTGTGGCTAAGTTTTTGTTTTTTGTTTTTAGCAAAATGATTAGCCTTTACTTCTACTCTATCTCTCCCACCCCTTTAATTCATGTCCAACATCTCACTCTAGGGCTCATTTCTTCTCTTTCTTTTTAACCTATCTATGCCAAATATTGTACTCTCCCTTCCCCTCATCTTCTGTTTTTCTCTTGCAGGCAAAGTCCCCATGCATGTTGGAAAGAATGTGGACCTTGATGTTTACCAACAGAGTGATATACGGGTTATTTAGAATCAAGATATGCACTCTTAAAATGGAGATAAAATAGTATGCCTCAAAGGGGAATGTGTACATTAAATGGAATAAATACAGGTATGCATGGTGGTATTCTTTCACCATTATGTGATAGGTTCTGGAGCCAAAGACTAGGCAAAGTCCTGTTTCTGCTTTGAGGTCAGCAGTGGTTGGGGTGGGATTCCTACCGTCAGAGTGGGTTTTAAAACAAACCAAAGAGCCCCTTGCAAATTTAAAACACCCTGATACATCTCAATTAGTGTCACACTCAGTGAAACATGAAGTACTTTTTAGCCACATAATACAGTGGTTGAAAAGTCCAGGAAAAGCCATTCAGTTACACTTTTATGAAGTCAGTTTTGAAAAGGATCAATTTGTCTGCTTGCTGTGTTAATGATATATTTTCCTTGTAGCTACCTTTCCCCATAAGTGGACTATCATCTCTGAACACTTCTCAGAAAGGGGAGAGAGTCTCTCAGGGGAAGAGCAGTGGGGTGGTTTGAGGACAGCCCTACACAGTCGGAGCAGTAACTTCAACAGACGGCTCTGGTGGCAAAAACCCGTGGGTCAAACTGCCTCTACTGACACCTGGTGGACAGCAGGGCAGCTTCTCCAGAACAAACTGGAGAGAAGCTAAACAAAATATGTGTGCACACGCACGTGTGTGTGTGACAAAGAGACTGGAAACACATTCATCATGTCAGGGGAATGAAACATAATTCCTGAGGAATGAGGGTCCCACACAGAACCACAGGATGCCTGAATATATAATTGTGGTTAGGTGACTCACTGAGACACATGCATGAAAAACAACAAACAAGAATGTGAAAATAAAACATTCACACTAAAGCAAAAGATTTATTATTGATTTTTAAGAAGTGTTTGATGATGAATTAGACAACAACAAACAACCCACTCCTCCCCCTAGCCTGGATGGCTTCCTAACAAAAACCTCCGCTGCTTGACTACTTGATGGAGGTATATCATCTACAGTAAAAACTAAATGATAACTTTGAACTCATTCCAGGGTGACAGAGTCTCCCAGGATGAGCTGGTGCTCTGTTGCTTCTGAAATCTGCAGGGAGCTCCTTGCAGATTTTTAACTCTGGGATAAAAACAATAATCTTCTAATGCTGCTATGAAGACAGTGCTGCTCTTAAAACTCCCTGAAGATGAAAATAAAACTCTAATAAATACAGTTATAGTTATTTATTACTTCTTAAATGCCAGATAGTGGGCAGATGAAGGGAGCTGCATTGCAATGTGCAAAAACAGACTTCAGGATCGTACACCGTTGCTGGGGTTCCTTGCTCAGGTCCTGGTTGGTCCTGTTTGGTAATGATCATCTCAGCCAACTGTATCAGAAGATCTGTGGCTTCCAATAAGGTATCAGGTGCATAGTACAGCACATAGTCTGAATTTCGTCCTTGAACAATCTGTTTTAAGGGTGATTATCAGGAGCATATCAGAGCAGTTATTTGTGTAAGTTTGTAAGAATTAACCCATCATATTTAAGTCATGAAGAGAGGGCTGTGACATAAATAGGAATGCAGGATTTATTTGTTTTAAATCACAGGAACCATGGTTAAGGGTTGGGTCAGGAGCCTGGGACAGGTAGATCAGGGTAGGGAGGTTAGGAAAAAGGAAACCCTTTGCAGGTGCACGTAGTCACAGTTTTCTGTTAGTATTTTTCCACTTACATTTAAAATTGGAATGTGCATTTCTTTAAGTGTGGTGGTTGAAGGCATGATCTTGCTGGAAAGTAAACAGGCCAGACACAGCTGAGGTTGCAGTTGCTATCGCACTGGGCCCCACGTGTTCTCAGAGCAAAGCACTCAGTGTGCTAATAACTTTTTCATGGTGACCCCCAGGTCGAAATAAATACTTAACGGCTCTGTTTATTAAATAATTAGATCTAAACAGCCTAATAGTAGTATCTCCATGGTGTCTAGCAGTTGTTTCTCTGTTTCCTTCAAAAATGAAAAAATAGTAGCATATTGCATTCCTGAGTTGGATGCAGCACACCAAGGGGTGCCTTGGTATAGCGTTTGGGTATTATAGTGATAACCTGTTTGGAAATCACTGAAAAATATGATTTGCAACTATTTGATGTTTGTGAGATCATGCCCATATAATTTGATATTTAAGTTTCCTACTGTTAAATGAGTCTGTGCATCTTATTACTGAGAAGTAGAAAATAAGAGACACATAGAGTGAAGCCTTAGGATTTAAGGCCATTCTGGGAGTGTCCTGGTAAGGCTATCATTCAACAATTTCTTAAGCCCCAATTACATGGGGAGGATGTGATGAAGAATCTAAAAAAGGGAAAGAACCCAGATGTAAGAGCTGTGATGAAGGGAATACAATAAGCCCTGTTATTTCTGGGAGCCGTGGGGATACTGAAGCTTGCTGAGAAGCTGGCTGGATATCAAACACTTTAGATCCTTAAGTGAAAATGTGACAAAAGAGCAAGAGGGGTTAAACATGCCAGAATACTTGTATGAGTACCTGAATTGTTGGAAAAATGGCAGGTTGCCTGCATTTCCATCCTGTTCTGCAGTGAGCTACCTGTAGTTAGCTACTGCACAAGCTGAGCTAATGGGTTGCTAACTTTGTGAGCACACAGAGGGCTCGTTAAAACAGCTTGCTGGGCTCCATCCCTAGAGTTTCTGATTCAGCTAGTTTGGGACCATCTGAGGGTTTGTATTTCTAACAAGTTCTTAGGTGATCTGGCTACACTTCCAGGGACCATGTGTAGAGAATCCCAGCATTTATCACCTAGGAATGTGTTAGAGGAACAAAGGAGCCATCCTGGCGGATGACATCACCTTTCCATTCTGACAGCACACACTCAGCCTTCTCTGAGATACTTTTAATGAAAAGGTACCAAGTGTGGGTGAGGAACATGGGTCTTCTGATGGACCATTCCCTTCTCTGAAGGTCCTATGCACTTTATGTGGACACCCCTAAATTTGGGACACTCAGGTCCTACAGTAAAAAAAAATGGCAAGACCTGAGGTGTGAGGGCTTTTTTCTTTTTCAGGATTGGCTTTGCACTCTGCTTATGTGAGTGCAGGCACAAATCTGCAGCTGTAGGAAAAGTGACCCTCACTTCTCAAGGTATGGTTCACGGCAGACTCTTGTGGGGAACTCTGCCCATCTTCTGCAGGGATAGGCAAGGCCTGTTTATTTAGAAAAGGCCTCCCTGGGATACTGGTGAGACCTTTTGCTCCTGAGAGAAGCACTTGATCATGATCATGAGCATGAGCATGAATGTGGGGTCTGGTCACCCTACTGTTACTCTCTGACCCATTCGCCATGCTGCTGTGAACCCATAGGCACAGTCACTGATTTTGAGTCACTGGACACAGCCCTGTGTTGTGTCCTGTTTCAGTTTCTTAGTCACGCAGAGTACTCTACTCTCTGCCTCTTCCTTGGATGGTGGCAAAATCACAATCAGCAAAGGTTACGTAACACACATCGCTAATGAGAAACCATTAGCAATTTTCTGGAGAACAGATTCACACCCTTCATAGCACCAACAGCCTAGTGGCACGTTTCTGGCAGACTCCTGCATGCAACTCACACTCACCCTCCTCCCTTGCCTCCTGTATTTATTTTCTTAGAGAAGGGTTCTCAGGGTGCAGTCCCCAGATCAGCACTATCAGCATCCCTGGTGAATGTGTTGGAAATGCAGATGCACAGCCTCTGCCAGGTACCCCTGAATCAGAAGCTCTGAGGGTGGGCCCCAGAAATCAGATTCTATAAGCCCTCCAGGCCATTCTTCTAATGCATGAGTGAAAACCACCACTTCACAGTATTGGTGAGCGCCAGTGCCCACTGCTACACATTAGAAAGTCTTCAAAATGTAGGGGCCACTCTTCTTCCTCTCCCAAGCCGGCACAGTGAGTAGCGTGTAATAGGAACTCAAGAAACATTTGTTATTTATTGAAGCTGGGGCAGCTCTACTTCTTGCTTATAAGAGTGAATAAACACTTTGCTGGCGTGCCACTCCTGAGAGGTTGCCAAGGCTGAGTCTAAATCATCTCCCATTTCTTACGGGCTGTATTTTCCATATTTACAAATCAGCTTTCCCTAAATCCTCTCCAAGTTTTTACATTCCTTTCAGCTCAGGAAGCCAAAAAATGCTATGCCATGTTTTAGCCAGTGCCCGTTTCCTGCTGGGGGAAGGGCATTTCTGCATGATTCTTAAATTCCATACTCCCAGCATGGTGATTATTTTCTGAACAATAGAATGAGATTGCTGATTCATGTTCGGCTCACGGCTCCAAGCATATTTTTTTCTTGCTGTACTTGTGCCTATGCAACACAATAATGTTCTATTCATTGCTCAGAATTAGAAATGCCAACATCTCAGATTATGCAACTGAAAGATCCTCCTCCCTCTGGCTTATTTAAAAACTTCCCACAAATAACACATTTTGAAATATTATATGGCCTTGACTTTGAGCCATTTGGCCTGGACAAGGAGGGAAAGACCTTATTTATTTTTATTGCAGCTCCTTGCACAATGCCTGGTACACTTACAATTATGCTAAAATACTGTTTGTTGAGTGAATCACATACTGAGTTCCTAAGGTCCAAATCTTAGCTTTCTGTTCTTCTCTGATATATTACAACAAATTCTTTCTTAGGCACAAGGGGAAAACCTGCTCTCATGCTCAGAGGCTTGTATTTGGATTCCACTGAAAAATGGCATGAATATCAAGGTCTGCTGGCTTAGGTGGACTTCGGCCAGCCGAGTCCCAGTTTACACACTGCAGCACCAGCCCTGCCACTGCCACAGCAGCCAGATCTCTGGTTGCCTCCAGACACATCTTTCCCAATAAGCAGCCAAGGTTATCTGTGAGGTTTTGTTTCCCAGTTGCAAAGTCAAACAAGTGAGAATACTTAATACTCTAAAAGCTTTGATGGTCAACCTGGGTCATTCAACAGAATCACCCAGGTAGCTCTGAAATATCCCAGTGCCCAGGCTGCGACCCAGACCAATTAGTGTTTTGTAACTCAGGGCAGTTTTTAAAAACTACCTGGTGATTCCAGTGTTTCAAGTGTTTTGTCCCAGCAAAGAGTGAAAAGTAACTAAGACATGCAAAAAATGCTCACCTCCTAGAGACCTACTGAGGCTCTTCCACCTCCTCCCTTAGGTCTTACACACCCTTAGGTCTTGCATATCTTGACCTCTAGGAGATCCCATTGGGAATCCTAGTCCTGGCTATACTATGCCCCTTCCCTGAGAACTGACCTCTCCAATACCCCTTCTCTGGCTCTGCTGCCTCTCCTTCCCACAGAACTCAGTACCTTTTAGCATGCAGAACCATTAACTTCTGTACTTTACTCTTATTTATTTATTTAGTCTTCTTCAGCTTTGTTTTGTCTACTGGTGACCACAAGGCTGAATACAGTTCATGGTGCACAATAGGTCCTTAATAAACTTTTGTTAAATGGAGAACAGTGTTTACTTTTGGAGGTGGTAGTGAAGAAAGGTGCTGGATGGAAGAGGGGAAAAGCTCATGACATAGGAAGAAAGTAAATTTTCTCAAAGATTATAAATTTTGAGGATAGCATTTATCACATGATTCGCATTTCTAGGAACTGCTGGGCAATGCCTTGGTTGTAAAAATGCATATTTTAGAGACAGAAGGTGTATGAGTGTTCATCTGGAGCTGGGTGGTAGGTGTGGGGATTGGTTTGGGGCTAGAGAGTGACTGTGGATGGATATTAGCATTGCTTTAGGGTTGATAGAAATGTCCTAAGATGAGATTACAGGGATGGCTGTACAAGTCTAGAAATTTACTAAAAATCCAGTAAACTGTACTCTTTAAATGAATAAACTTAGTTATGTAAATTATAAAACTGCTAAACATTTAACTCAGGTATCCCATAGAATGTTAAGTCTAAAACCGAAAAACAAATACAGGCTACTATTATTTCTTATCTGGCATTTTTTCTGGCTTGCAAAAGCAAGAGACTTCCCTGGCCCTTGTTGACTGCCAGAGACACCTATTTATTGATAAAGATAGGTCACTTAGACTTTTTTGATCAAGACTCAACTAAAGAGTAATTTATTTGGATTAAATGACTTTCCTTAATATCATCTACATCTTATCTCTAAAAATTCTGCAGTGATTTTTTAGAACCCCAAAATTTTGTGTGAAACTGCTCTTTAAATAGATTTGACACTTCTGAATTTATAATATAAAGAAACACTCCAGCCCTGTTGACATCATTTTTTTGTCTACTGATGGCCAATTGTCCTGTATATCACAGAGGTCCATGTGTCTGCAGCTGTGGAGTGGGACACTGCTTGGCTAGCAGCCCTGTGAAGCTCCCTTCAATTTGCTGATGTTAAGGTTGTCTAATAACATGCAAGGAATAACAACAGCAAGTGCGATTAAAATGGTGGATGGTAAACAACTCAGTGAACACTATTCTCACTCTCTTGAAAGCTCAATAGTGCACCCTGTTCAGCCACATAAGGGAATATATTTCTTTCTGCCCTTCTGTTCATTTCTGTTCAAAATCTTGACATGTGCTTGCTAGAGAACAGAAGGTTTGTTAGAACTAAGGTCAGGAGATTGCTCACAACTAACTACTCAGGCCTCAGCATTCTCATTGCTCTCTTATGGGTACAATGTTATGCTTCTGGAGGACTCCTGGGGTCTCCTGCTATGGGCTCCAAAGAAAAAGACAAAACTATTTCAGTAAGTAGAACACTGAAGGACTGAACGCTCATACTTGTTTTTTTGGTCATTCATAAAACTGAAAGTGAGAGGGACTGAGACCTTCACCATTTATCACTCTACTGGTGAGGATTAGAATATCTTCAAGAGCAAGTACTCTTAGCTGCTGAGACCCACTGCTTCCTACCTGAATGTGCATGTCACTCAGATGGAACACAGAAGGCTAGGACCTACTCCTTTCCTTCTGGCAAGCACTGCCTCATGGAGAGGATAGAATGATAGACACAAAGAGTGCTAATTAGAAGAGCTTACTTGGTTCTGTATCAGAAGTACAGAGAGCCTTGGGAATGTGTGGAAGGGAAAGAATAATTCACAAAACCCAAACAAAAAAAAAACCCTCCAGATAACAAAACCCAACTCTACAAACACAGATACCTACAAATCACCAAGCCTCTCTACATAAGGGTTGCACAGGAAAAGCACTTATTTTTTTTAAAGAAAAAAAAATAATAAAAGTGATGATACAAAATTTTAAAAGAAGATAACAGATTAAAAATGGTTAACACATTGCATATTGCTATCTTCAAAGTGGTTGCTCAGATTACAAGATATAGGCATGCATAATTGATCAAACAATATAAGCACAAACCTTTCATTTCAGTGAATAGAAATTAGTAATGAAATTAGGTATCTTGTGTATGTATGTTTCTGTGTGTCTATATATACTTTTTTCTTTTCCCTTCTTTTCTCCTTTTCCCCATCCCAGTTATTCCTTCTTTTTGAGCAATTTCTTCCCATCTCACAATAACTATTGCACATTTTGGATCTTACTTATTCTTTTAGTTTCTTACACTAGGGAGGCAATTACGATGCTTACACACGTGAGTGTGACTTATTTCACTTATGAGTATAGTCTCAAGTTGCATCCATTTCCCTATAAAAGCCTCAAGTTTATCCTTATTTATAGCTAAGTAGTACTCCATTGTGTAAAAGTACCACATCTTTTTTATCCATTCCTCAGTTGATGGGCATTTGGATTGTTTCCAAGATTTAGCTATTAAAAATTGTGCTGCTATGAGCATGGGTACACATATATCCCTGTGGTATGATGTTTTCAAATTTTCTGGGAAAATACCCAAAGGTGGATAGGTGGGTTGAGTGGGACCTCTAATCCTGGCTTTTTAAGGACTCTTCACACTGATTTCCACAGTGGTTGTACAGGTCTACACTCCCACCAACAGTGGAGAAGGGTTCCTTTTTTTCCCACAGCCCCACCGGCATTTGTTATTGGTTGATTTCTTGATGATGGCCATTCTTTCTGGGATGAGAGGGAATCTCAGTGTTGTTTTAATTTGCATTTCTCGGGTGACCAATGATGCTGAATGTTTTTCATATATTTATTTGCCACTTGTATTTCCTCATCTGAGAAGTGTGTTCATCTCAGATGCTCATTTTTGGATTGAGTCTTGAATTTAGGGGTCTGATTTTTTTCAGTTCTTTACATCTTCTAGATATAAGCCATTAGTCTGAGGGACAGTTGTCTAAAATTTTTTCCTACTCTGTGGGTTGTCTTTTCACTCTGTTGGTGATTTCTTTTGAAACATAAAACTTTTTCATAAGATGAGATCCCAGTTGTTGATCTTTTGAAGTACTTCTCATGCAGTTTGGGTTTTGTTCATGAACTCTCTGTCTACCCCTATGTCTTCAAGATTTCTACTTACTTTCTCCTCCAGTAGCTTTAATGTTTCTATCTTAAATATTTAGATCTTTGATACATTTTGACTTTAGTGAATAGCGATAGACATGGGTCTAGTTTTCATCTTTAGCATGTAGAAAGGTAGTTTTTAAAGCATCATTTATTAAAGAGGAAAAACAGTTATGACAATGCCTAACTCATAGGAAGTATTCAAAACTTTAAACTGTTTCGATACTCAGGATAATTCATGTGTTCTTTAAGACTGAGTTTTGGGGTCTAGAGGTCTGTTTCCATGGGGTCCTGGTTGTATGACTGCTTAGTGGGGGAAGAGCTAATCTGTGAAGGGGGTGGAATGCTCACCAAATACCTTTGCTACCTGCTAAGAACTTGCTTTACTGCATGCACTGTGTGTAGGGTTGTTGTTTTAGAAATGGGCACAGCATTAGATATATATATATTTTCAGGGTGAAATGCTCTCTTCCAAGAAATTGTTAACATAAGGAATTGAGGTTTCCAATTTCATACCGTGATGCAGTATAAAAGAGATTTGCTGAGGGGATCACTCACTTCTCTGGGGACAGCAGCACTTCTGATACAGATCGTGCAATGATTAGGGGCTTTTCTGTGACTTCACCTACTGATTTTCCAGCAAGAGAACATTTAAATCGGTATCTTTCACAACTTCTACTTTCTCTCAAAAAATACAGTTGTGATCACAAAGCAATAGTTTCTAAAGATATAGTTTGGAATTATTCAGTTGTAACACCTCTAGAGTCAAGGAAAAGTTCACTGCAAGTAAGACCCACTTACTGACCTACTTTTTCACACAGAAAGAAAGACAATGGACCTTGGTCATCAACTTGTATTGTTGACTTTATCTGCTATAGAAACACAAACTATTTGATTTTCTTGGAAACATTTCATGTGCTTTGAGAACAAATACTTTCAGAGAATGAGGACTCAGACAATTTCTGAAACACCAAAGAAATAATGTGGATCCCAGGGGAAATATCTGAACCACCTTTGCTTAGCTCCAAGGCCAAGGCCAACTAGGCTCTTGGCTTTGTAGTAGAAATCTACAACAAATCTAAAGAGTTTTTATTTGTTGTGTCCAATAAAACTGAGTAGAGAAAAAGAAGACAATGATACTTTAAATATATTAATCACCATACATCTTGTACATGAGTATGTTTCCCTAAAAAGTAACGATCATAATGATACTCATAAAGGCAATAGCAATAGCAGCTAATATTTATTGAGTGCTGAAAATGTACTAGGAATTCTGCTAGTTATACCACTTAGGCTACTTCATTTATCACTCTCAACAACTTGTGATGTAGGTAATATCAACCTATTTCACAGTTGGGGAAACTAAAGTTACCAGTTGTAACTCCTGTGCTTAAAATTAATAATCGTTTTAAGTGGGATAGTCAGGAATCAAACCCACCTCTTGTGGATTTAGACTCAATGCACTAAATCACCATCATGCGTGCCTTTTACAAGAATAAGTTATGTGCACTTACACTGCCTCCTTACATTGTAATTTCATGATGCTAATAAACTCTCTTTATTTTCTCTCTTACAGATGAGCAAGCCAAGGCTGAGAAGTTAAATGTCTCAGCACTAACCCTTGGTCCAAATTCCTTGTTATGGCTTAGAAAATCCCCCAAAAGACTGATATGTTCAGAGGTAAGGTTCTTAGAAGGTGATTGGATCAGGAGGGCTCTTAATTCTTCAGTGCATTAATCGATTGTTGAGATCAGAATTTGATAGTATTATTGGGAGGTGATGGAAACAGGAGCTAGGGCCTAGTTAAAGGGAGGGAGTCATGGGGCTGTGACCTTGGAATCTATGTGTGGTTCTTGGTTCCTTCTTCTTGGGCTCTCACATGCACCCTTTCTTGGCCTCCTGCCTGCCACAAGGTAACCACCTATCCTCAGCCATACCGTTCACCATGACGTTTCTACCGTGCAGCCAGCCAACCATTAATTGAAACCTCGCCAAAATAAATCTTTCCTCCTTTTAGTTGTTTCCTTCAGGTATTTGTCACAGTGACACATAGTTGAGTAAAACACTTTTTGAAGTGTCTGAGCTTAAGCTTCCATTCCCTGAATGGAAGATCCTAACAAATATTTTTTGATGTCACTACTTACAAGGACAAAAGCTGAGCAACTATTGTAACTGCAAGGCTTTTTAAAAATGAAATTAATAGCTCCAAGTAACAAGCAGCTGAACTTTCAATGTATAGAATACAGGATTTGACCAGATTAACATAAATCTTTAAAAGTTCACTCTTGAGTTTGAAACTTTCTCAGACAGCCAACTTTGTATCAGTGAGACACTTATTACTTGGCAGGAAAACATTTCTTGTTAGATATGAGACATTTCTGAGTTCAGTAAAGGTTACATGGTTGTTCAGAAAATTAGAAGTTCTATTAATACTCACTGCTCCATTTGATTGAGGATATTATTTCTATTATTTTTGGGTCAAGTTCATGAGAATAAACCCTACAGTGTACCAACTGGGCAGGAATGTATGAAAAGAACTGCCGTGAAGTCCCAAGCAGTCACATGCTACCAGGCTCAATCCTATGTTGATATTTCTGGGGACATTTATAAAGGTATTACCAATGAATATTCTTCTCATAGAGGATTTTTTTTTTCTGAAAAGCTAAAAGATATTTGGAAATCTGGGACATTGGTAGCTGTTCAAAGGGAAAGCTTGCAATAATATAAGGGCTAAAAAAGATGGCTGGCTGCCACTTACAAAATCACTGACTTCTCATCCCAAAACTGAGTACTAGTTTATTACTTTACTGCCCTTTAGCTACAAATCTACTCTTCTATTCCCTACACGGTGATTCTGGGCCTGGAACTTGGCAAGCCATTTCCTAATTCCTGGACAGAGGGCTTTCTATTTAATTTGATCAATAGGCGGCACTAGAAGATGACTAGAAAGTGAGGAGACAAAAGGAGGCTTTTTACCTTTTTTTGTCTATGTCCTATGAGCATTTCCCAACAGTGACTGTCTCTCTCAACACTTCCAGAAGCGGTCTCTTTGCCCCTCTTGGAGGTTTTGACAGTAGCTGTGAGTCTCCTTCCTTAGTGCTGGAGCACTTCCTGGACTGCTCCTCTGAGTTCCTAGACTCTAGCAATCCCATCTCAGGATGACACCTGAGTCTAGCAACTGAATCACCTGAGTATTCCTTTTGCCTGTTCAGTGCTCCAATACTTGCATCCTTTCATGTGGATTTCCAGTGATGACTTTGGTTTCCTCTCTGGAGCCTGACTATTGTATGTTGGGGGCCTGTTTGTAGCAAGCATCAGTTCTCGCCACAGTGCAGCACCAGGAACAATGCCACTGACTGAACTCGAACAGCTCCTACTACATATGAAAAATTATTTTTCAGGCGTCACAATTGAGGATATATGAGAAATGATAACCCCAGCCTGAAGGGTCATCGAGGGGAAAATTTAACACATTTCTGCCAGTTTGAACCACCAGTGGTACACACATGACTGTCCCACAAGGCAGCTTGTACCTCCTAAAGGGCCTGCCTCACATTGCCCGATGGGACAGTCATGCATGTACCTGTGGTGGTTCAGAGCCACCTGGCAGTGAGACATATGAATTACAACCTGACCCTGACATGAACTAAAAAATTTTTTTGGCATAAAATAATGCCTTTTTACCTTGGAAATGTTTACAAACACAGGAAGTATAAAGGGGAAAATACTAGACTGCAATAGTTAATCACTGATCTCCCTACTCCATACTTCTAAATATTTAAAAATAATTTTTATTTTTAAGCAATATTTGGTATCTGGTATTTTTCACATGGAAATATGAGGAGTTCAACTCTTAAGGAAAATATAAGCTTGCTTCATCATGGCAGGAAACCTGTCTCTCTCTTTCTGGGACTGGATCACTCTGGCTAGGCTGCTTACCTCTGACCCAGAAACCAAACAATGGCCAGGGCTAGGGGCTCTCATTTCTGGTATGTCTGTTACACCCTCTCAGCTGTGATCATGAAGTAAATAAGAAACTTGTACACTGGCAAAACGCTTAGTACATTGTGAGCTGGTTCCTAGAGTGAATCTGTAATAAAAGTTTGAAGGAATACAGATTTCTACAATCTGTCCTAAAAGGAGTGGCTTGTTCGTACAGAGAGGCAGCTCAACTACCTGTTCTAATTACCCCCATCCGCAACATACATTTAGTATTTTCTACTCATTTGTTCAGTCATTCAAAACTTCTACCAGGCTAGCTATCAAAGGTGAAGACAAAGCCTGGTTCTAGTTGATAGGCACATGGAAAGACATAACTGTTCTTTCTCATCATAAAATTCATAGTGGGAAGAACCAACCTTCAGAAAGAAGGAATTAGGAGAACAAGCAGATAGGTCTTCATACCACTTTTCCTGATTAATACAACGACCTATTATTACAAGCATTTGTTCTTGACTTATTCATAGGGCGCTTGTCACAACTCTGAATCTCTTAAGAAGTCTTCAACTTTGAAATTTTCTCAAATAAATTGGGGGTAATGCTAACTGCCTATGGAACCAACGTTTCAGTATCCCTCTGCCTTAAATTTATTTTTAAGGTAGAAAAGAGATCTACTGACCACGAATGTTTATTCTCTAAGTATTATAGACTTGAAACGTGTGAATTCAAGGTAAAATATGTGGAAGCACAATGGTAGCTGTGTTCAATACAACTTGTTTTCTTTGAAAAATTACATATAAAATAAAAAGAATATCAGGATATTCTTATGTTAATCTAGAATGTCCCAAATGTAGAAATAGAAATATTAGAAGTCAAATAATCTTCTCATAATAAAATCAATTCAGAGGCTAAACAGAAGAAAAGCTTAAACATAAGAAGAAAATTGTAATTTTTTTGAAACCAGGAAAATTCTTATAAACAATCTTGACAAAGAGTAAGTACAGGAGCTCCAAGATGGCCGCCCAGATGACACTGTGACAGGGAGGCTCCCTGAATATACCATCAAAATGCTGGAATATAAACTAATATAATAACAGAGAGAAGGAAAAAAGAGGGAGATGGGTCCTCTGGACCCAAGAAGAATCTAAAACGAGAACTGTAGCCCATGGAAAGAGTAAAAGAATGAAATAAAGGCAGAGACCTGTC
>RJWM01012262.1:0-57144 GCA_004363535.1 Dasyprocta punctata | reverse complement strand
AGAACTTAAAACAGGCAATTATCAAGTAATCATATAAATAGAAGTTTAATGACAAAATGTAATGAATGTTATACTGAAATCAAATAGGGTAGCAGGTTTCTGAGAAATACAGTTCAGATATTACTGAAAATTATTGAAATGCATTTTTAGCTAACATTGTCTTTGGTGAACTGAATTTATGCACCAGATGAAACGGTAATTGCTTCTGTTTTCCAGAGTGTTATGTATTACCTGCTGCAGCACCTTGCAGAATTTCATGAGGGTATAGGCATATGACTTAGTTACTTTTCTCATTGCTGAGACAAATTACCTGACACTCAAAGTTAAAAGAGGGAAAAGTTTATTAAGCTCACAATTTGTAGAGTTTTCAGTCCCTGATTGGCTGGTTCCAAAGCAGTGTGGTTTGACAGAGGGGCATCTCAGAGGAGAAATAGTTCATGGCAAGCAGAAGACAGTAAAAGCAAGCAAGGAATATTGACTTTCCACCCCATTTATATTGTGCCCAGGCTACTAGGATTAAGCCAGTGCCAAACCAACCAGTGGACGGATTCAATAATCATACACCCTTAATCCCAGCATCACATAATGTAGGAAAAAGCCTATGATTGCATGAGGGTTTGGAGGCACATTCAGACACAAGCCACAACAGAATGTATTTTGTTCCTAATCATGAAGTTATCTTAAATTCGTGTGTATACAGAAATGAATATGCCACAATTACCCAGTTCAAATCAATGCTATTATGCTTTTCAGGATATCCTAGAAAGATAGTCAAAATTATTCATAGCATATAGTTCTTCTAATGTCTAAACCCCCTTCTCCCTTTGAGAATGAATTTATGATTACATTTTCCCTAGCTTTTCCTGTCTCACTTTCTGGGGCTATCTTTCTACCATACTTGTTACCCAAGAAGTTCTGAAAGAATTAAGATAGTGCTTTATGAATAATTCCTGCTATTTTTCCTTATTTATTTGTATTGTTTTCAGGCCCAGACTTCAGTTTATTTAAATATTTCTGGCTGTTTTCCTTGTTATATGTATTCCTTTCAGGTCTGGGCTATAGTTTACATTTGTTTCTGTGAACTTAATTTCTTTCAAAGATTAATGTTTTGCTAATCTCACACACTTCCACCAGCCTCAATATCCACACATTATATCCTGCTCAAGGACTTAGGCTATGGATTTCAGTTTATCTCAATCTGCCTGTTAACGGTGTGATGGAAAGAGCACAAGATTAAAGACCTAGAGGTTTGGATTAAACATAGTAGTAAATCTACCAGTAAATGTTTATTAGTCACTTATCTCTCTACAACTCACCTATAATTCTTTCACAGAGCTATTATTATAAATAAGATAAAGTGTATCTTAATGTATGAAAAATCTTGTGCTAACTGAAGTCATTTAAAAATAAATATTAGCTGCTTGTATTTCTTTCCACTACTTTTGCTTATTTTGAATAAAATGATTTAGCAGACTTCAAGAGAGCAGCACAGTACCCACCCAATCATAAATGCATGACAAATATGAACTCCTTCCCTTCTTCCTTAAAAAAATTTAAAATGTCAACTTTAATGTTGAATAAGCAGAGACTAATAGAGCAAGTTGTGCAGGTTCTCCTAGGACATCACCTAAACTGCAGTATTTTCTCTTCTAGCCAGTGGGTGGAAAAATACGGCACTTAGTAGCTAAATAGGGTGGGAGATAGTATATTATAGCACCTTAGTGTAACTATTGAGAAAGTGTTTCTTCCAGCCCAGTCCTACACTAATGTGGTTGGCAAGATGCAGTGTCACACCCAGGAGAGTTCTTTGTTCAGTGCACAAAATGCACAACCATTGGCAGCACTGTAACTGCTCTGAAAATGGAAGATTGGGAGCTTCCTCCATTTAGCTATTGCTATAAGATTCAAGTTTAAAATATCAGTCCAGCTACATACGGATTTTTGCAAGAACTTTTTACATCCATTGAATTAGCACCACAATATTCACATAGATTTGTCTTTAAGACTAAATCATTTTTCCCACCTTGGAACTGTATCTTATAAGATAGTGTTCTCTTCATTGTATACTATTATATCTACCATAACAATTCCTTATAATTGAGCCAGAATTAGCAGAGATTAACAGTGTGCTTTTCATTTGATTTCTTTTTCAAACAGCAAAAATATTTCATTAAAATAATACAAGAATCCAGTTGCATAGTCCAGGTACTCAGGAGGCTGAGGCAGGAGGATTACTACAAGATCAAAGTCAGCCTGGACTACATAGTGAGTTCGAGGCCAACCTAAACTACATAGCAAGATCTTGTTTCAGAAATTGAAGCAAAGGAATATTATTACATTGGAACTTTCAATTTACAAACTTCCCACTGAAAGGTCTATAACAGAGGTAAGAGTTTTCTACCCTTGGTGTTTCTGAAAGACAGAAGACATCCTAAGTCCTTCAATTACTTCCTCTTGACCTTTCCCCATATGATCTAGAGTTTCTCAAAACCATGCAGAGACATTCCCTCAGTGGTTATATCTCCTGTGGAAAAGAGCTGCAGATGGACAGGATTCCACCACAAGGCTTACCCTTTCCGATGATCTGTTTTCAAAGATTCACCACCACCCAAGTAAGAAGCATGGTTGAACTTTGGGAACTGCAGTGAGTTGGGTCAAGCATACCCCTCTCTGAATATTAAAATCCACAAATGTAGTCTCTTATGTAAAATGGTGCCTTAGTTACATATAATCTACACACATCCTCCCATATATTTTCAGTCATCTCTAGATTACCTATGCTATCTAATGTAATATAAATACTATGCCAATAGTTGTTATTTTGCATTGTTTGAGGAATAATGAAAAGGAAAAAGGCCTCCATGATGTTCAGTACAGATGTAATTTTTTTCCCTAAAGTTAAATCCACAGATGTAACACCCATGGATGTGAGGGCTGATTGTACAGGTCAAACAGAGAAGTTATATGAACTCTTTGTTCTGCTGTATGCTGGGTGGAGGGCAGGCAGGTGTGCAGAGATTCACAAGCAGCTGTTCTTCCTTCTGATCATGCACTGGGGACATGGAGCAAACCGAGTCACTGTGTAAGGCTTCAGTGATTTCTTCCTCCCATAGTCCAAAGAATAGCAACAGAAGTACAAACGAGCTCCAAGCCTCCATACAGAGGTACTGTACACACGTGGTCAGGGTCCCAGACCAACCTGCTAAGAGCTGACATTTCAGTTCCCTTCAGCAGTCTTTCCAGGTTATGCTGGGAGCTTAACCACCAATGGAAGCATTGCTTCTGTGGAAGACAGCTTATATATTACAAAGCTAATTTGCAAGTAGATTGTGCAAGTGTAAGTCAGATTTACTTTTAAAAATAATTTCCATTCAGGGTGAAATGGAACTAAATGCTTGAACACAATTATGAAGTTTCTTGCTGTCAAAATTGATTCTGGACATAAGTTTAACTAGAAAGGCTAACCTCTGGTTCTTAGCAATTTCCTTCTAAATATTCATAGTTAATACTTCATAAGATATTTTAGTTCATTATGTTCTTTGATGTATCTGAAATTTTTGCAAGAACTAAGCGACCATCATTATTCCAACTTTGCAAGTGAGGAAACTGGAGCTCTGCAAGTTTGGCTTATTCAATATCACAGAGGACTCAAGTGAATAGAACAGAATGTGAGCCCCAGCCTGATGACAAATCCCTAGCAGACTTTCCCCACACTATCCCACTGCACTGCACAATGCTGAGATGATGAGAGTGTAGGAGAAATCAAATGGCAATGTGACTAAAGGAAAGTCCTTTATCACTTTTTCCAACCAGAAAACTGTTAGCAGTTTGCTTCATTAACTAGCTGGAAGACTTCCCCTTTCCTTATGATCAACACTTGGCTCCCTCTGATTCTATATCCTTTCTTTAGTAGTCAGCAGCTTGCCTTTGATGCCAAGCTTGGGCATTTTCTGAAAGCAGAAGTCTATTTTCCATAATGAACTATTCAAAACAGGATTTAAACCAACAACTTAGGGCTTTAGAATAGAGTCTTAAGGCTCTTGACTTCCCTTTAGGCAGTGTCCACATCCTTCTCTGCTTATAAACAAGGGAAGAAAACAAAAACATTTGTCTCCAGCAGATGTACTGAGGTCACCCACAAGACATGGATCCCAATGTGAAAATCAGTTTAAACAGAACAGACTAATCATGGATCTGAGGGAACACTGAATCTTAATAGCCTGGATTCTGAAAAGAGTTTTGGTCCTAAATTTAGTATTTATTCATTAATAATCAATCTGCAAAATATGCTCAAGAAATTATCTCATGCCATTATTTAGCAGATGTAAACATCATCAAATTTTTTAAAAGCTATAATAATTTTTACACAAATAAAATCCCTTTTTTTCAGTCTTCTTGTGTATGAAATTCGCAGGTTAGAAATTCAAAATTCATCTTTATATTAAAAGTTTAAGGACTTTCCATGTCTTCTCTGTATATCCATTGCCCATTGTCTAGCATGCAGCAGACACTAGATGAAAAACTGTTGAATGAATGTTGATATTACTTATTAATTACTAAGCATTCATCTTACTATGCATTTATTCTGTGGGAGATACAAGAACTAGAGAGAACAATAAGAATATTGTTGTCACAGAAGCCTTGACAGGGAGTGGTGACAAGGATAGTGAATGAGAGAGACATCACAAAGGCAGAATTGACCTGAGAATTGAATGCAGGGAATGAAGTAGAGGCAGATAGCCAAGATAATCAATCATTTTGATGCTGTGTGACTATGACAGGGAAGACAGTGTGATACTAACAGAAAAGTTAGGGAACACAAGATGAGAAGCACTTTGTGATGGGAAGATAATTATTTTTCAACCACTTTAAGTTGGAGGAACCAGCAGGGCATCCAGGTGAAGAGTCTAGCAGGCTCCTGTGAGAGTGGAAGTTAGGAAAGAAATCAAAAGAAAGCAAATGTTTGGGCCTTTCTTCACTAAGTTATGAAATTCTAAAACTATACAAGGTGGCCATGTGGAAAAACATGGATATAAAGAAGGTAGTGACATTGGTGCTGAAGGAGCAGGAGGAAAGCAGATAGAGGAGCAAGAGACTGGAGAAGCAGTAGCAGAGCCCAAAGGAGAGACAACCATACCCAGTAGCTGCTATTCAGTCATGACTGTCAGGGAAATGAGTGAGAAAAAGTCACAAAGAAAAAGGTCCTGGTGACACCCTGCAGAGCAGTCTCAGAAGATAACAGAAGCTGAAGCAAAAGAAAGGGAATCAAATGTGAAGATAATGTGCAGACTCTACTCTGCTCATGTTATCCCAGAGTCCTTGGTTACATCCCTTGTCCTAAAGGTTGGCTATCTTCTCATTCTTAACCTTTATTTTTTAAGATTTCCTATTAAAATTCCTTAAAATCTCCTCTTTTCCATTTTGTTTTCAGGTAGGTAATCACCATGTTACTTGTTCCTTTTCTAGAATTCTAAAGTTACCTTCTTCCTCAGGCTCAGCCAAGACATTTCTCTGCTCTTAGCATTGCCTCCCTTAAGTACTGCAACCTTCTATGGATTTTCTCTGGCTCTAGATTATGTCCTCTGACATCTGCCCACCTCTTTGGGGGTGTATTTCACTTACAACTTTACTCTTAATTAGATCTGGCCTTGGTTCAAATATGAAATCCTATCCTCGGCCCTGCATAGTTTAACCTAAAAGCTCTAGAAAGTGTGAAATTAATTGTTGACCTTTCTAATCATTGCTTTTGTTTTCCAGACTTCATAGAAACAATACAATGAATATTTAAATATAAGAATAGACTTTCAGTAAATACAACTGCACAGATGCATCAGTGGTAAGCTTTCTGACATTCTGCATTTTCTGAATATTTTAAATTTTAAAGCATTATTTGTTGGGAAGTCATGCCATACTAGTATGATTTAGTTTTTACCCATCCTTTAATTAAAGCATAAACCAGTAGACATGCCATTGGAGCAAATAGAAGTGTATCAATCTATCAGTACTGAACTTTGTGGCACAGTTTTCCTTTTTAAAAACACATGAATTGTGTATTATAAGACTAGAAAGACTGAACACAAGTTTCTATAGTTGAAGCAGTCAATGTTTCAGACTTCCTCTTATTTAATAAGAAAAAAGTTTAATTTTGTTTTTAATAGTAACTTGGTTTACTATTTTTCATTTGTAACCACTTACTAGTTTTCTTCAGTTTTTGGTAGTTTTAAGTTAAGACACAGAAAGTGATATTTAGACACAGACAACTTTCAAATATTAAAAGAACATAGTGAATGCACTATCTCTACCTTATGATAATAAGTACAAAGCCTGATTAGATGGTTCCTATAATGTAAATTTAGAAGTCTTTTGTAAATTTTCTTCCCGAGAAAAATTTTACAAAAGTCCTCTCTTCCATATTAGCACTTAACAATTGGGAATGTTGATTATTCACTCTTGTAGATTCAAAAATCTACCTTTTCATCCTTGGAAATAGTAAAATGTTTTTTAAAAATCAGTTGCTGAATTTATTCCAGGTTAATTATGGCAGTAAGATG
Source organism: Dasyprocta punctata (assembly GCA_004363535.1). Taxonomy (NCBI): domain Eukaryota; kingdom Metazoa; phylum Chordata; class Mammalia; order Rodentia; family Dasyproctidae; genus Dasyprocta; species Dasyprocta punctata. The sequence continues at coordinate 50,593 of RJWM01012262.1, read as the reverse complement.
CCCTGAAGAGCAACATGCAGCCAGGTTTATCATTGGTTTCTAGTTTACTCTTAGCATAAGACAACAAATTTGAAATAAACATGGCCCAAGCATGTTAGGAGACAAAGCTCTATTATTACTCAGCTCTAAGCGATCATATATTCACTGGGAAAAAAGACTTGGAAAGAAGCTTGCCAATGAGCCAGATGTCACCATCAGTAGACAATTATGTTCCACAGCTTGGCACCTGGGTCCCACAGTCATCATCCAAGGACAAGGAAAAATAACAAGTAGAACATTCTGGCGGACTGCAGACTGCAAGGTTCCAAATGGCTCATTGGGAAAATGGAGGGCGGGGGACTGCATTTTCTGTTCTCTGTAGGAGACCCCGAAACCACAAGGTGTTCTGTTCTACTTGTTAAGAATGCCATGGTCCCAACAGAAACACTAGAGTTCCAATAGGCCTCCGGTGCACACGGGGCTAACATGAGGAGCGGCTGTGGCGGCATCTGTACATCGAAGATTCACCGCCTCATGTAGAAGAACTTTGCTTTGGAAATGGATTACCAGCAGAACCAAAAATGCTTCCTTCTTTGGCTCAGTTTGAAGATTGAAAAGGAATGAGTTACAATTTGAGCAGGCTTTAGTGAAATCCTACACAGAATGTATGGAACTGCCTTGCATGAAATACCTTTTCAAAACCTGTCTTATCCCATAATTTATCTGTGATTAAGAAACCAGAAATTCACAAGAATCTCATCAAGGCCTTCTTTTACTCAGACAAGAAAAAATAAAATTCCTCTTTTAAAAATGTTTTGAATCATGTGTAGGTACAAGTTCCCTATGATGAATGTGATCATTATGTATAACTAAATTGTGCCAATAAACTTTATTAAAAAATGTTTTTAATCTAGAACAGACAGTTTAAAATCCTGTCATCTTTCCAAAATGAGTAAGTAGCTAATCTAGTGTGTCATTTTTACTTTTGCTAAAATTAAGCTAAAAATAAAAAGTAAGCAATAGTTGAAATAGTTTTTTAAAAATTTTACTAAAATTTTCTTGATTTGTATACCAACAATCAAGGAGTGATTGAAAGACATGGTGAATGTTTCAATTAAATTAAAACTTATTACAGCAAAAGACAAATTGCCAAGAATGATTGGATAAGTGTGTTTGAACTGATAGAGAGTCTTCTGAGTATTTTGAGAGCAATTAATGTTTTTTCTGATCATACCTTGTTAATCAGTCATGGCAATTTCTGTCAAGTAAAAATATTATGCTATTTTCTCATCATTCTTATTCACCAGATCTGGCAAGTATGCCTTCTGGCTCTTCCCCAAAGTTAAAATGACCACTAAAGGTAAATGTTTTGATTTGATTCAGGACATTGAGATTTTCATGTCAACATAACTAAAGATACTCACAAATGAGGACTTTCAGAAAGTAGCCAGAGCAAAGATATATGTGTGTTCAAAGTGAGGGAGGAATATATCGGAGGAAGGGGAGTAATTACAATCTGTCTTTTTTTAACATTAAATTTCTTTAAATTTAAGTATTCACTCTACTTTTGGTCACACCTTCTACAGAGTCTGCCAAAAAATGTATATATCAGGAAAAGAAAAGCTTGTATAAATATCATAATACTAAATTTGAGACATAATGAGATTCATACAAGTTACCTTTGGTCTCTGCAGTTACAGGAGGTGCTCAGAGTGGTGGGCATTGGCTTCCAGACATTTATTAGTGCAGCAAAATACTGAAGTGTGTATACATTGTCCAATGGTCTTTCATTCTTTCTTTCTCTCATATATATGTGTATAAGCAATACGCAAATATGTGTTTATGCAATAAATAATAAATATGTTATGTAATAGACAAATAAGTATTTATGTAATAAATATATGCACATATATGTGTATATATGCATACATATGCATATATATTAGTTTATTGTAGATTGCCCATATTCAGGTCAAAATAAAGGGTCAAATATTAGACCTATTGGATAAATCTGTAACTAACCAGAATAAACAGAATCTAGTTAAGCAGAAACTATGCTTTCCCTCTTCTCATGCTATAATAAGTTACCAAATCCTGGATGACAGGAAATAAATTGTAAGTTAAATTTTAATTTAAAGAATTGTAATTTTTAAAAAATTTAATTGTGTTTTATTGTTTAGTAAATGATTGTCGCATATTTCCATGATCAAAAGAGAATTTAATAAAATTTGCACAGTTTTTTTGTTAGTTTTGAATAGTTTCTAAATATTTTGTTTGGATAGAGCTAACTTCTTCCCTTAAATTAATTTGTTAATCTACAAATCATCCTTTTTGACAAATTTTATACATTTCTTAAACTAGTCTACATTTGGGGCAAAAGGCAAGATTTTTTATACCAGTCACACTTACACTATGATCTAGTTAATCAGTATATATTAGTAACTATATGTTATTTAATATAATTATATATTAATATATCACTAAAACTTGTGATTTCATAGATAACTTTCAGATTTTCAATATTTATTATGATTAATTCCAGCATGTTAGTTTTTTCCTGAAAATGCCATACTTTTAATGCAATAGTTTCACATGTTTGCTTTGTGACTTATTTTAACAAGTTTTGAAAATAAAATAATGGGATACATGTTCCACTGTTACCACCACCTCCTTCTTCCTTTGCCTTTGATCCTTTTGACCAAAACTCTTTAAGAACATTAATAAAAAGATCATACTGCAAAGTCAAATATAGTAGTGCATGGCTGATAGCCCAGCTATTTAGACAGCTGACGCAGGAGGAGCATAAGGTCAAAGCCAGCCTGGACAACTTAGTGAGACCTTGTCTCAATAAAATAAAAAGAGCCAAGAATGTACCTTAGTGGTACAGTGCTTACTTAGCCTGTGCAAGGCTCTGGGTTCAAACCCCAGCATTGCCAGAAAACAAAGAAGAAAGAAAGAAAAAATCAAGCAAGCAAGCACTGATGTACATGAGTGATATCATAACTAAATTCCTAGTTTCTTTCTCATGCAAACAAACATAACAATTCTCCGATGGTTATGAAAATTAATGCTATTGGTCAGTGTGTGCCTCTTGATCAACTGAGAAATTGTTTTCTCCGTGATAGGAAACAAGCTGAGAATCCGAAGTCCCCAGTTATATTGAAGGATTTGCATAATTGGGTCTACGGCCTCTTTGTGCATCTGAGTTTCCTCAATTTTCATAAGTAATAGTCATCCCTTCTCATAATTCAGATTGTGAAATAATGAACTACATCTTCAGGCCCATAGAGAGTTTTGGTTCTTCTGCAAACCCATGAAAATTGAGAAGGCATTAATAGAAACTGCAAAGCAGTCCTTTGCTCTTGTAGGCACTTCCACTCTTGCCATGGCACCTTCTGTCCTGTTTTAAAAGTGGCAGGGAAAATGTCTGGAGTTAATCACCATTAGCTCCAGTTGGATGGAAAAATAAAGGACCAAGTATTTCTCTCTTCCTGAGCCGTGGTGCAAACTCTGATACTCTATCAAGGTCAAGGAGAGAACTGAAGTGGGTGGAGAATTTCTGCAAAACACTTCAACTACTGTTGAAACTGAAAAGAACACACTTTCATAATAGTACATTTGGTATTGTGAACTCCTCTGCAAAATTTCTTGATAAAAATTGTGACTTGGATTGCTATGTCTCTGACAAATAGTCAAGGAATGGTAGGAAAGTGTTAAATAAAAGAGAAAAAATATTTATTCATTGCTGTCAGGTTTTTTGGAAACTAGTATATATAATATCTGATTTTAAGAGGTATTGATTCTTAGCTTGATGATTCTTCATGAATTTCTTTATATAATTTATAATCCAAAATGCTATTCAAAGTTCTCCTTCTGCACAGCCCCAGCATTTTTTTTTTCAGAAGGGGAGAATAAGTGAAAGAGACTCTTCAGGGTACACTGGAAAGAAGTAGAAATCAAAAGACCTGTTTGTCTTCCATCATTTGACTATCTGAATGGTGGTAGTAAGTCAAATTGATCTCTCTAGAGAGCTAGGTTATTACTCTGTAAAATAACTAGCTCATTAAACTCACTTATTTAAAAAACGTTTGGTAAGCACTCATTAGATTGAGACACTCTGCTAGGCGCTGGGAATAAAAATCCAAATACATGCTTTCCTTTTCTCAAACAGCAGGCAGTCATACAGAAGATGACGAAAGTGTAATCCAATGCAGGAAAGGGTAGATGCTGTCACTGAAAAGTCTATGAGAGCCAGAAAAGCCTAAGGGGCACATCAGATGGAGTGAGTATAATTTTCAGGGCTGGTGAGGCAAAGTCAAAGTTTTAGTCAAATAAGATTTTTCAGGAGGATTACTGTAGAACAGTTAGTAGGGGAGTTGCCAAAGGACTTTACAAGCATAAAAGCAGCCAGAGAGGAACCATGTAGGTATAAAACATCTGGCCTAATAGGAAAACTATAGGGGTTCAGTGTGGATAAAGTTAAAAGCCAGATGGTGGCATATTAAGGAGTTTGACACGAGATATTATCTCTAGCCATAACCTTTTGTCTATGACTAAGGTCTTTCAACGTGATCAAGCACAACAAATTAACATTTGGTATGATCACTCTAGCAAAAAATCATGAAGGAAACTTAGAGGGAGAATTAAAAAGGGTATGGTCTTGTTTCATTCACAAATCCTACTAAGAAAAACATCTGCCGAAAGCAAATGGGAAATACTATCTTCCATATAAGACCATCCTTCATTAGCTAATGAGTGGGCCAAGTTGAGACACTTAATACAAGAATGGTTAATGTTGGATCTGAGTGAACAGTTTTAAAGATAATCTATATTCAGAGTCCACTTTGGCAAAATTCAGAAAACATTATTATAAGAATCAGTGAAGATGTAGAGAAAGGGGAGCTGTCAAGCACCACAGGTAGAAATGCAAATTCTGGGAAGTAAATCAGCAATATTCAGTAAAATTATTTATGCATATATCCAACAATCTCATCTGCATGTATGTAATGCAGAAGATTAATGTCACTGATCCATAAATGAAGAAGGTTATCTGTTGGAGCATTATTTTAGAAACAGGGAGTTGGAAACAACCCAGATGTCTCTCATGGCGAAAATGGATAAGTGAAATATGATACATGCACACACTGAAAGAGCCTGCACCAGGCAGAAACAGAGACAGAAACATGAATTTTAAAATCAGTGTCAAGTGAAAAAATACAGTTATAGCATCATTTATAGAGATCTTCAGTGGAGACCTACAACACTGTACATTTTAAAAAGATACATACCATCCAAAAACAGATATTTCACATGTTGAAGTCAATGCTTTAATGGAAACAGAGGGGTGAAAAAAATGAGACTGAAATAAGATTTAAACAATAAGTTGGGCTTGCAAAAGCAAATTATGCTATGACTGAGTATGATTAATTCAACTCTATGCAGCTAACATCAGGAAAGAAAGATAAGATATGAGTTTAAATAGTCGTATTCTTTCTTGATAAAAAGTCAAAAATTTTCTGTGTCTAGGTCAGGAGTATCTCTAAGTTACATTTATGATGGGACATTAGGATGAAGGCCTGCAAAACTGCAAACTCTGGTTTCTGGACTGCAGAGCCATGTTAAACATAGATCAGCTTCCAGCTCCTGATTCTTGAGCTCCATTCCTGTTGTTGTTTCTGTTCCCAAAATATTTTATGTGTTTCTCTGTTCTTGCTCTGGAAACAGCAAAAGTAAAATAAAAATGTATATGGTCACAACCTAAGACAGCTGTCAGGATGTTGTTGTAGCTATTCAAGAGAGAAATTATGAAAAGTCAAGGATAAAGGTCAGTGCTGAGATACAGACTGAGACGAGAGATCAACAGATGAGCAAAGACTTTTACAGTCCTATGGGAATGGGCGAAATCATGGTTATCAATGTGGTGAAAATAGGAGAATAGTCTTTTAATGATTATGTGAAGAGAGAAGAATCAATGAAAGGAAACAGCTGGAGAGGGAAGAAGAGACAAGAGGGAATGCCATTATAAAAACACAAAAGAGAAAAGAGATGGCAAATTTAATTATTTGCGGCTAAGCCTTCATGTAAGTTGAGAAGTGGAAAAGTTCCATTAAGCTTCCAATTGCAAGGTCATAGTGATCTTTTCATGAGACATTCTTGTGATTTCATAATAGAAGGAATCAGTCCAGGTGGTCAAATTAGATGAGGTGCCACTATGATCCACATCTTAACTGAAGTAGGCTTGCACTATCCCAGTGGACAATGTCCAGTCTTCTGGTTTTCTTATGACCATACAAGGGGAAAATAAGAGTAAATAAAAATTAATGAGATTAAATTAATTTATGAAACTTGTAATTAGAAATGAGGTCAGAATTATTTTAAGTATGATAAGGTGAAGTGCTGAGAGATATAATTGTAGACTGTCCTTCATGGCAGTTGGCTAGGAAAGTTACACTTTAACTTTTAAGTCTCTTCTGATTCTAATAGTCAATAGCTTGTAAACTATGGTACATTATATGAGAATGACCTTGAACATCTTAAGAATTAAAACGACAATTTACTTCTTTATTGTAGAATTCTTATTGTTAAACTTCTACATGCTCATTGTAAATTTAAGCAACACAGAAATACAAGAAGCAAAAATGTAGTCCTCACTTCAACATTTTCCTCACTCTGAGCTCAGTTCCTAGAGAAACCATATTTTCTGGGTGCATACAAACATATATATGTGTCCATGTACTTTTTATGAACTGGAATCTCTCTTTTTAAAATATATAATGCATAAGGAATATTAACAATATTAAATAATCAGTCTGAGGGGGCACTGACTGGAATGGATGTCAATGATGAACACTGAGGCTGCCCGATGTATAATATTCCCTTTTACCAGAGCAGCAGAAGTGCCAGACCCTACAATGCACCCATGCGGCATGTCCATTAAAGCCACCTTGTTGTGTGATTTGTACATGTTCTTGGATACACCACCTCCAACCTTCACTTCACATATAGTCCTCTAAGATTTTTGTATGAGTCTCATACTTTACAAAATTTCTTTTGAACACAAATTACTCAAAACGGTTTGGTTTCTCACAAGTAAAACTACAGGTACATTAAAAGAATTAAAAGTCAGGTCCTCATCTAATTTAAACTAAAATTTATTTATTTATTTATTTATTTATTGGTACCAGGGATCGAACTCACAACCTTGTGCCTACCAGGCAGGTGCTTAGGCCACTGAGCTAAATCCCTGGCATTAAACCAAAATTTAATGACCAGCAAACTTTCCTAATTTTATTTCCATAAGGAAGTAACAAAATCCTTGAGGTTAGTATCTTTCTTTCTTATTTCCACATGATGGATCAACATAGCAGCTGCAGATTGTCAGACCCTAAATAGAAAATAATCAAAGAGTAGTACTATTTTAAACAAAACAATTGCTTTTTTCTAACTTTAAATTTTTCTTTAAATACTTATTACCTTATTTTAGATTCCTCCTTTATAATTTAAGAAGGAAAAGCAATCAAGAGGAAAATAAAACAAAATCTTCATTTGCATACGTTTGCTTTAGAGGGAAAATATACTATTTTAAATTTTTTTCTTGATTACATCAGAAAAAGGCATGAAGAACACAGTGTATTCAAATTAGTGCTTCAGGTCCTGATTATTTTTGAAGTCTCCCGGAAGTATCATTTAAAGAAGGAAAATTTCCAAATTCTCTCAAATATACAAACTGTGCATATGATAATGTTAAGAACACAAACTTTTTAATTTTTTGCTATGACACAATACACTGAGAATTTTTACATTTATGGAGAAGGAGGGAACATTCCAAATGTGGAAATATTTTTCATATGTTTGTTATCTTTGATTTGATATATACTTAACTATAGTGCATTCTAGGAGCAGCTAATTTCCATATAAAGTATAACTACTTTCAATTTTACTATGTCTCCTCTACAGTGAAAGCTATGATTTGTGTGCCCTAGCCTAGAGCAGAGTAATGCATAATTTTCTTTAAGTTCCTTTCTGTCATGCACAATCAGTGAGTGCCAGTACCGATTATACCATGGATATTTAGAAAGACATTACTCAAAAGGGGAAAATATAAAATAAATTGCATCAAGAAAAGTTAGCAAATCAAAGAAAAAATGACCAGGAGGAACCTGATTGAGATCCTCTTGAATTATATGCATTTGAACATTAAGGTACATGTACCTAGGTCTGTTCAGGTGGTTATAACATGTTTTTTAAGGTTATTAGCTGAAAGGGAATTCTGTAGTGTCAGATCAAAGCATCTGCCATCATTTGGCCCTTGTGTGATGGTTACTGCACATTGATAACAGTTTTCTTTGTAGAACTGAAGGTGGTATATACATGATCCAGCTGGATTCACATGAGATTTGACTTATGCAATAGCAATAGACCTCATTTCCCAATATATATTTCCTAAACGACATTGTCTCATGAGATTTGCTCCTTCAGTTCCCTTTGAAAATGTGCCCTTTTGAAGTAGATTAAGGAATTGTATTGCTTGGAGGAAGTATCAAATAGTCACACAATATCAGTCTGTACTGTAACCTAATTACTTCATCTGATTGCCATTTAATGGAAAGAAGAGTAGAATAGAAATCAGAAACCTGCGCTCAAGTCCCTGGTCTATAGTTATGTACCTCTGACAGATCATTTCTCTCTTCGATAACATTAACAATACTGGAATCTGACTTTCCTTCTAAAAAATCTTTATTGGGATTTGTATGTGTATATATATATATATATATATATATATATATATATATATACACACATATGTGTATGTATATATACCCATGTATATATATACACATATATACATGTATGTATATATATATATAAATACATATATAAGTGTGTATGTGTGGGTATATATATATATATGTGTGTGTGTGTGTATATATATACCCACACATATATCTGTGTATTGTGTGTGTATGTATATATATATATATATATATATATATATACATATATATATATATAAAACCTTGCTTAACAAGTAGGATTTGTTTTGGAAACATGCTTCTAATCTAAAGCACTTGTATATCAAAGCAAATTTTCCTATAAGAAATACTGGAAAATCAGATGATTTATCTCACAACTCAAAAATATTCATATAAAAATTATGATGCTGTAATATAATAAAAATTATAAAGAAAATACAAAATATGCAAACAATAAACTAATCTGCTCTTATCTTTGAAAACTTTCATGACTGATATGAGGATGACAAAAGAAAGGAGGATGATAGTGTAGGATAAGTTTTGCTGTCACTAATGGAATCACTATCCATTGGCTCAATGGAGTCTTTTCTCTTCATGCAACTTTACCATGGAACCTATCCGATAACACTTGCTTTTGCCTCTTTTTGAGAATTTTGTGGAGTTGTGACATTGCATTGTCATTAAATGATTCATTGCTTACATTGTTACAGCCTTATTCACATGGTGTTTTTCTACAAAATTTTGCAGTTTCCCACATTTTACATGTCTTCGCAATCTCATTTGAAGTGAGAAATTTCTCTGTCTTTTTCTTCTCCTCCTCTGCAGAGGAGATCTCTTCCATAATCTCTTCCTGTTGGCAGACAATCACCCACAATCTGTGGGATCTGTGATCGTGTGATGTTTGGCATCATGCATTACTCATATTACAAGACGTTGCTTATGTATTAAGTTAAAATTTATGGGATATATGTGCTTGTCTTGCTGCACAATTGCAGAACAATTTATTTATAATCCAAGATATATATGTATATCTGCATGATACTAACATGATTGTTGCATATTCTACAAGATATTCATTGTTAACTCTTTGGAATTTCTTCTTGTGTACTTTCTTTTCCATGACCATACAATGTACAGTATATCTTCCTCCCCTCCATAACTTTCTTTTTTTATTTACTACTGTAATAGAGTCAGTGATCATCAATTATAAATACCAGTTAAGACCACGTGACTAGTTACAGCAAAATAGATTGTAACTGTTGTAATTCTTTTCTATTTTGTTAATATGCTTGTGTATATACATACATATTAAACAGGTATTTTTGTTTTCTTACTTTGCAACATAGCATTGAATGACTTACTATCAGTACTTATGTATTGTTAAATCTGAATTGTAATATTTAAGTTATGGAATATCAGAAGAGTAAGCATCACCAAAGAAAAAAATTTTTTTTCTATTCTAGAAGAACAGTGCATTTCCATTTGTATGCAGGATAGTTGTATCATGTCAGGTATAATTATGAACTTTCTATTTGAATATTAAGTGTAACTTAAAGAGGTGTGCCTGGTTTTCAAACTGAGAAGGGGTGGATTATGAACATTAATTGTGATATGTCAACTTGACTTGAGTAAGAACCACCTAACAGATAAGGAAAGTTCTTGGTAGGCTTGTAGATGATTGACATGTCCAGCAAACTGAGATGGGAACACTATCTTCCCCAGAAGTGGGTGGCAACAACCAATAAGCATATAGCCTGCATGGAATTTAAATAAAAAGAAGAAAAAAGCATTTTTTGTTTGTTTTTTTGGAGGAGTTCTGACCCTCACTATTGGCTTTAGATACTGGCCTCCAGTTTCTTCAGCCCTCCACTACAAACTTCAACCTTCCAATACAGGTGGTTATGCCTATCAGGTAGACTCACAGCCTTTGACTGCTATGAAATTTTCTGGCTCTCCAACATACAGAGAACCATTTTGGATTCTTCCATCTCTGACTCTCTAGATGAACACTGTATTTCTGCCACTTCTGATAAGCCTACCTAGTAAATCCTTTTGTACAATTACGTATATGTTTTATGGCTCTTCCTCTAGAGAACCCTAATACATAATATGATTCTCTCTGCCTATTATAAGGAATACTGAAGGCTCACATTCCTGTACATGTACCTCTGACACACATTAACAAGCTGAACTTCAGGATGAATTTCAGAAAGTGAGAAGGCAAAGCCAGGTACAGGTAGTTTAAAACATATTAGTTATTATCTGCTTTGACCCACATTGTGTAGAGACAGGCCTTATGTGGTAGTACTTTCTGAGAAGGGCATCACAATGGTAGAGGGAATGAAGCTGGGAAGGAGGGAAAGCCAATTCTGAGATACCTTATTGAGAGATAGTCACAGTTTTTAGGAGATTGGTTGCTTAATCCCACAAGGATTTCGGAAAAACCAAAGGAAATATGCTTCAGGATGCCTGGAAAACCATAAGAAATGTATTTTCAGACCACTCATCATAGGGAGAAGGGGAGAGTGGGTATGGGGAAGCATTTGCCCATCAGTTCTGTCTTCCACTCCTCAAAAGCTGACTCCACGGCATAGTAATTCTCTGGAAGTCTGGTTTGCATATGGTCAGCCCTTGAGCACGTTCCTGAGGAGTCCTACATTGTGGGTTACCCAACAAACCCTGGTCAACTTCCTCTCATGCTGAGCCCACAATGAGCCACCATAACCATGACTAGAATAAGATATGGGTGAGGTCAAGGAGATCAGAAGTGGTACATTAAAATTTCAGAAATGCTAACAGCCAGGTACACAAAACTCCACTGATTCAAATTCCCAATAACCATGCAAGAGTCTGCTTCCTTTCTTTAACAGCACAGAATCTTGTCAGCACATGTTGCCAATTTGATGGGTAAACATTGGTATTATTTCCTTTTATTCTACATTTCTGACTACATTTTCTGAGGTTGAATATAGTTGCAGATATTTGTTAGCCTTTGTATTTTGTACTCTGTAAATTATCTGCTAAATTCTTTGCTTTTTTTCTATTAAGTTGTTCTTCAAGGCCTCACTTTTTTAATGTGATAAAATTATTTTGTGAAGTTCGTGTTTATCGAGTACTGTAAGTACTCACCTTTGTAAGTATTTTATGTAATCTAAAATTCAAATATACTGTTTTCCAATTGCTTGATTTCTAGTATTTAGTGTGAACTAATCATAGTAGTTAATCATATATAATCCTTCTATTAGCAAAATTACTATTATGTTTGGTTTTAATATTACAGTATGAACACATTGTATTTTGCAGGTAATAGCATGCATGGTTTTACTGAGGATTAATGCATTTATTTACAAGTGCTTTCCAGAACAAAGTTGTGGTTTTAAGCTCTTCTTTTCATTCTTTGTTCTTTGGGATAATGAGTACATACACTTTTTCCTGTCAGAGAAACCTATTATGCTGTCATAGTCTATTCTGCTCTTATTTGCTACTTGTTAAATGGCTTCTGAAAGAATCGAAGGACTTTTCTATAACCTGCTCATGATTTTACTTCAGATCTAACAGTACAACTGCCACATATAATGTCCTTCAGTTATTGATCAACTAAAGTTCTCTTGGTTTTATCCCTTGTTTAACAACCATAAATTTTTCTTCTCTTTTGCTATTTTCAATGTGACTGTAGATGGTTAAGTGCCTGGAGTTTCATGTGTAGTTCATTCATAGCAATACTATTGCAAGCAATAAAAATAGGAAGAGACACCATATAATTTTTCAAAGGTAGCAAGGTTTTATATTTATTAAAGGTAGGAAAATTGGCCACTGAGAAAGTTCACAGTGGTCATGAGGTTAATGACAGAGGTTTTCTGTATCCCTCACTATTTAGGCTCTTGTCAGATCTTAGCCATATTATCAAAAACCTGCTTAATTTCACCCCAGAACTGAAGGTACCACTTTCTGATTGGTTCCATGTGCAGGACATGGGAAATGTGTTCTGTACATATGTTCTGAATCTTCATGACTGACAGGTCATGCTGACTTCCTCAGTCAGTTTGCTGCACCCTAATCTCCTGTCTAAGTTTCCCTTGAGAGACCTAAATCACCAGAATTCTTTATGGGACGCTGAGGGCATGAAGGTCTCAGTCTTCATATACTACTTCCAGTTGAAAAGGGTAATAGAGATGATGTGCTCTCTGACTGCCTTGGACTATTGGGACTCACTGGCTGGGCTGAAAAACTAATCCTGTCAGAAGACAGTGAGAAAGGACTTAGTATTTACATGTCAAGAACTGTTGAGCTGTCTGTTCAATGAGAGAGAGCTTGGTGAATTTGTCAGGAGAGTCATAGTTTGGATCATCATCTAAAGCCTTGAATAGATAAACTTTACTCTTAGGTTGAAGATGCAGGTCCAAATATGAGAAAGAGAAGTTCAGAATATTTCATGATCTGTTTTAAAAGCTGGACTATAACAGATACAGCAATTAGAGACATTATTTTTCCATTTTATTATTTGTGAGAAGTCTTCTAAGTTTTATTTTTGTGCTTCCTCTAGAGCAGAAAGCATGGTGAAGAGGGATATTAAATAAACTAAAAAGAGCCTGAGAGCTTTACCCCTAACAAGATTACCTACATTATGAGTTTAGTGAAAAGGAGAAGCCCCAGTACAGGGGCCCATTTAAGCTGTGGTGGATTAAGGGTCATTAGTGACTCTACTATCTGAACCTGGAACAGTATTGGAGTCCTGCTTTTTGAAGAGGAGTCTCAGATCTTCTAGAGATACACAGGGGTAGCTTTCTTCTTTTGAGGGGTCTTTTCTTGCTGACAATTCAGGTGAGTCTAGCTTTAGCCTAGAAAGATGAGTCCAGCTATCTCCACCACATTTACTACAGTGAATGTGTCAAGGATCACTGAAAAGGAGCCCTTCCATTTTGGTTTTAATTGGTCTGCAGGAATTCCTTTTTTCTAAGTTTAATGATCACCAGGTGGTCCCTCAAGGCCAGGAGCTGGCAAGACTTTGTTCTCATAGAGTTTGCACTCTGAATTTTTTTGTTGTTGTTGTTATTGGGAATCAAACTCATGACCTCATGCTTGCCAGGCAAGCGCTTAAGCCACTGAGCTTAATCCCCGGCTATCATAGCGTTTGATAACCTGTTGTACTTGGTTCACAGTAATAAGATGTTGGAAGAATCTGGTGGTCCCTCAGTCTACTACCACATCAGAAGATAAAAAAGGTCTTCTGTGTAGCGCCTGAAATAGATTCATATTTTGCCATTTTTGAAGTGTTTTGAATCCTCACACAAACTATTGGCAGTAATCAGAGCAAAGACTCAGAAATCTCTTGGCAACGTTATGCCAAACTTCACTTTAGGGTCTGGTTCGTCATTTTGACATTTCCAGAAGACTGAGGTCTCCATACAGAACGGAAATGGTAGTCTATGCCCAAAGCCTTTGCTACCTGGTGAGTTATTTGAGAGGTAAATGAACATCCACTGTCACTCTGAAGCAACTGAGGAAGTTCAAATGGGGTAGGGAGATGATTTCTTTGAGGAGTACCTTGACTACTTCAATAGCCTTCTCTGAATGAGTAGCGAAGGCCTCAGTCCAGACTGGTAAAGATGTCGATTACGACCTGTGTTTGTTTAAGTCCTCTACCTGACAGCACATATGTAAAGTCTAATTGTTAGTTCTCCTCAGGGTATGTTCCTCTCCTCTATGCAGGTTCTAATAAAGGAGGTGGTCTGCAGTTGCCAGGGTTATTGTAGGAATAGAGTCAGAAAGTTTGTAGACCTGTCAGGTGGTCACTTCTAGTCCTACTCTTGTGAAAACCCAAGTGACCATTTCCCATGTAGCATTTATTCTCATATAGAAAGAATCATGAATAGTTTCTACAGCTTTTCACTGTGTCTCTTGAAGGACCAGTTTTCTTCTAGAGTAACTTTTTAATCCCACCTTGTCCTAAGGTCCAAGGAAGGGTATAGGACTGGTAAATGATTCCTCAGGAACTAGGACTAAAGCTAAGGTCTTGAGGGACTTTCAGGCTGCCCTTTTTGGCTATTAGCTGTTTAATTTCCCAAGGAGACTTCAGACATTTCTTTTTGGTGCCCTTTACAATGAATGACTCAACCTGTCTGAGAAGATAGACTGCCTCCAGTTGTAGAATTTCTTGCTTGTGATTTGCAAATGATTGCTTATTAGTTAGCAAATGCTCCTTTTTTCCAGATAGCTGCATTGGTATGTAGAATCAAAAAGATAATTTTGGAGTCTGTGTAAATAGTTAGCTTTTTGTCTTTTTCTAATATCAATGCCTAGATAGGGGCTTTGAGATCTGCTATTTTAGCAGAGATCCCTGGGGAAAGGGATTTATCTTCAGTGACCTGTTGTGAACTGACAGCTACCTTTCAGTGTCCTTCTTAGACAAAGCTACTTCTGTCAGTGAGTCATACCTACTCAAGGGTCTTGGGAGGCCAGGTGAGTGATGTCTTGCCTGCTTGCATTGGTCTGGGAAATCACCCGTTCCTAAGGGTGGCTAATCTCTGAGGTAGGTATCAGTGAAGCAGGATTAAGAGTCGTGAAAATCTTTATGGTAAACTCAGGGGTACCTAGAAGCATGGCCTAGTACTTGGCAAGCGTTGCCCTGTAAGCTTTTGTTTCAAGAATAATTTTGACCTGATGAGGAGTCAGGAGTTCTAATATTTCCCCCCAAAATTGGTTTTGTAGTTTCTGTTAGTGTAGGTAGAGCTGCTATTTCCCTCTGACAGGGTGGCCATCCAGCACTCACTCCACCTAACTTTTTTGGAAAGTATGGCACTGGGAAGGGTTCTTTTCCTAGTCTTTGGGTCAGGACACCCAAAGCAATTACTCTCTCTTGCAATGTGTAAAGGGAAAAGGGTTTCATAAGTCAGATATTACTAGAGCTGTATCCTGAGTGAGAGCATGTTTCATCTTTCAAAAAGTAATGTCATTCACTTTTGTCCATTCTAAGGGTTCAAACTCAAGACTTTTGGAAGCCTCGAAGAAATGCTTTGCCATTAGTCCAACATTAGGCATCCATAGCTGGCAGAAGCCAGCCATTTCCAGGAAATAATAAACCTGTTGTCTGGTAGCAGGGGCCCAACATCACAAATAGCCTGGATCCATTCTATAGACAGTTGACATTCTTCAGGTGTAAGACTGTATCTCACATATTGGACTCTCTGAAAGGATATCTGAGCCTTCTCCTATGAGACTTTATATCCCTTCCTAGAAAAGTCTTTTAGTTCTATAGCTACGAGCATTGCTGAATTTGTCCTCTCAGCCATTCCATAAAACCATGTAGCAAGATCTACCTGGTGGCTAATTAGGTCAGGGAGGCCTGGCATAGTCTCAATAGGTAAAATCTGCTTTGGCCTTTGCTGGAATTGAAGACTAGCTCTAAGTTTTACTAGTAAATCTCTCCCTAGTAGATGAATAAAACAATGATAACCAATGGTTAGACATTTGGCCTTGAACTGATATGTCAGAGCAGGTGTAAAGGGGTCCCCTTGAACCCAAAATAGTTATAATCTACAGAATGGCTTTCCAGAGAAGGAAGTTAAAACAGAGTATGCTTCCCCTGTATTAATGAACTATTGGATTTGCTTACCCATGACATCCAGGGTAATCTAGGGTTTCCCACAAGAGATGGAGATGTTTGTGGGCAAGGGCACTGCAGATTGTCACAGGCCTCTTTAGTACTCTAAATCAGAACAGGAAGAGAGCATTTTGGTTGTCCTACCCTCTTTCTTGGACCAGGAACAGTCAATCCTTCACTGCCAAGAGTCTGGCACATCAGCCATCTGACACATGGGCCAGGGCCTGGGCAGTGGCTTGGTACAGTTGCATGCCCAGTGTCTAGCTTTCTTACATTTAAAGCAGGAACTCTTCCCTTGATTCAGCCTTAGGTTTTACCTTGGTTAACTGGGTGTGCTTAAAGCATTGCCACTGGAAGCAGCCATAATTTTGGCCTGTTTTTTTCCTTTTTATCCTTATCTAGATCCCAGTTGTTAAACACAGTAAAGACTATGACAGCAATTGAATAATAGGAATTTGGGAACTCATTTGAAGTTTTCGTAACTTGTGCTGAATATTTGGGGCTGATTGGCTCAGAAACGCTGTCTCATCCATGCCTGTCCCTTTTCAGAAGATGAATCTATGTTTGTATATTTACAGAAGGAGCCTACTAATCAGTTATGGAAGATAGCTGAATTTTTCCCTTTGCCTTGTGTAATCGCTCTCACTCTTTCATAATGAACAGGTTTCTTAATGTATCTTTTTATTCCCATAATAAGACCAGTTATCATTTTATACCTCATATCTGCTGGAATTATAGTTGCTATTTGGTTCTGTCAGAGGGACAACAGCCTCTCCAGGTGACTTTCTTCTCCTCCTATAGCATATTGTTCATCTGCATATCACCAAACCTCTTCTAGGAGTCTTTGTTTTTCATCTGGGATACACCACATGGCCAAGGCAGATTGAACATCACACCACAATAGGTAAAAGAAAGAGTCAAAATTTGAAACCCACCAACACACCTACCAGGATTTTTTGAAAATCAGCCTAACCACACTTTGCATTGGACACCTGGCACTGAAAAACCTGGACTCAAGTAGTCCACTCTACTCCTGGAACCACAATTAGGGTCAGGATGAACTGTGTATTGGAAGAGTAAGAAACCCCATCCCAAATATGTCTTGTAGGTCTAAAAGTTGTCTAAAGCATAAGGAGGGGACTGGGGAATACTGGGTCTTTCTCGAGATCTAGCCTCTGGTGGAATTTTTGAGTCACTTGAAAAAGATGAGGCTGATTTACTGGCCTGAGAATTATAAGGAGGATTTTGAGGAAACAACCCAGTATGGTTGTTTTCATTAAACATGAAGGTGAACCCCATGTTCCCCTGAGAGACAGATGGGCAGTGTCATCAATGATATCAATTTCCCCTTCTTTGGGGGCCTCTGCAAATACCATAATAGTTTTTGGATCTATACAGAAATAAAGAGCCATAAAAGCCTGAACACATGGGATTTCACACCACCTCCCTTACTGCTTGTAGAAAACATCTAACTGAAGAATAGTATGATAATTAGACTGCCGTACTATACCCATCACTCTCCATTTCCTAGTTCATGCTGAACCCAAACAGTATTTCAATAGAAGATAAATTGTTCTTTTCTTATATTGTCATGGTCAAATTGTTTTCAATTTTTAAGAATACAGCCTAATGACAAGGTTGCTGGAATTTGCTCTGTGTTTTCCATGTTATGTTGCCTCCCCAGAAATGTTATTGGATTCTAAGGTTCTGCAGACTCTTTCTAAGTCCTTGGTGTCCTGAACAAAGAATTGAGCAAGACATATGAAAAAGGTAGCAAGGTTTGACATTTATTGAAGACTAAGAGGTATTCTTTATATTTAATAGAGAGTGGCCTACCACATGATTTTGTAAATTATGTGTGCATCTGTTCAATTACAAGCAACATTATAAGATGTACCTGACTTTCTAACTAAGGGTTAGGACAAAATACTAGAGTGTATGATTGTGTCAGTGCCATTTATTGTAAAAAATTAACACATTTCCTGGGTAAATCTTAGACAAATTGCATCTGTCAAATAATTTCTTTTGAAGACATTGGTTATGACTTGGGGATGGGTGATTTTTTCCCCAACTTCTGAGAATATCTTACTTGGACTAAGGGTAATTTCATTTTCCCTGCTTGTTACTTGTTCAAGAACATGCTTGTGTTCGAACTCTAATTAAAACAATCATGCTGAGAGACTTCTTGGATGGAACTTTTTCTCTTCTCTATCTTCTGTTGTCTTGTCTAGATACTGTACCTAGTATGGCTGTAGCTGGTTCATTGTAAGTTTGAGGATGAAGACAATACTGACAATAGCAGAATGGGGATACAGAATAACCTGGGTCTTTGTAGATATCACTGAATCTCTGAATCAATTAATATAGAAACCGTCCTAACTTGAGATTTTCTGTGAGACACAGCATTTTCTTACTGCTAGTTAGGTACGTTGAGATTTTTCTTTCTTACAACCCAAATCACCTAACAAAATGAACTGTCTTCCACACTGGGTCAGAGGAATCTATAATTATCCTGGAAAAATGTCTAAGTGCCATTTTCTCTTAGGGTGCAGAGAGACTGTGCATTGAATCTGATATTTCACTAAGCTTGCAAAGGATGATATCAATCCTCATCCTTTTCCAAGATAAGGTCACAAGACTCACACTCTATTTACTTTATAGGTTGTTACTTGACCAAATCACTTGAAGTCTCTGAGTTACAGTTTTATGTGTGTCTGTGAGTGTGTAAAAAAAAATTTTTAGTCACATTGCTGATATGTAATGATTACTTTTGTTTTGGGGGAATTTGTAAATATACACATCATATATGTATTTGGTTTTCTCCTGTTCCCCAGATTTCCTTCCAATCTCCAACATGTCTACCTCCCTTGCCTCCATGTGTCCTACTATTTCTTTATTTTGTTCTTTGAATTGTTGATATTTTGGGTTTATCATAGAAAAGAAACCATATGATATTTAACTTTCTGCATCTGATTTATTTCACTTTGTATTTTTAATTGCAACATAAGTGATATATATAATTATTTAATATTGCTATATATTCTATAATCACACATAATACGTCATGTATTTTATGATAATATTATTTCTCAATTGCAGCATGGGCATGAGAGTCATGACAACATTGTTATTAGATGATGATAAGGTAATAATAATAAACTATCAGGTATCATAAATATCTTACAGGTCTGTTAAGAGAATCAAGTAAGATAATAGGTGAAAGAAATATATAAACCCAAAGCATTTCTCAGTTTTAATGGTTTCTACAAATATAATTCTATTAATTATGAGTAACACTATAAAGAAAGAAGAAATCCTGCCAATTAAACTATAGTTTTATGTTGTACCAATCACCATTTTTGGCTTGGACATATTTTCCCCATGTATTCCAAAGGATTTGTCAATGTTTCCTTCAGTCACACTGATTGTTGTATAATGAGTAATTCTTTTGTATGTATCTTGGTACATTGAGGGGAGAGTAACTAAACTTGATCTACTTTTGGATGTTCTTTTCTTAAATTCCATAAAGACTTTGATTTTTTTGTGTTATTTGGTTTGCAAATAAATGGAATTGTGGTAATTTCCTTAACAGTAAAGACATGCTTCATTAATATCAAAGGTATGACCTGCTGTTTTATTTCAATTCATTTTTTGTGTGCAAAATCTTATTTCAGTATCAAATTGCATATAATCTTTTGAAATACAAACAAATGAAAAAATAGAAACATGAATAGACAAGCTAATAAAATGTTTCCAAAAAACCCCAACTTTCACAAAAGAAACTCAGAGGCATTGGGGGACAAAATCATACACCACAGAGGAAAAAGGCCTGAATGTGTATCAGTGGAAGTAAAACATCAATATGATATTTGGAAAATTTAAAGGTGATATATAACTAATCAGATTTTAGTGAAACAAATGATCAATGAATATACAGAAGATACTAATAAACATCTAACAGAGCTAAAGTAAGAAGTACAAAACATGAATGTCCAAAATAGAAAAGGATGGGATTCCATAAAATACTCCCAAATACAAACCTAGCAGATAAAAACATATGATTAAAGAGCCATGTGTGATGGCACATGCCCCTGCACTCAAGAGGCTGAGGCAGTAGGATCACTGAGTTTGAGGCCAGCCTGGGCTGCATAAGTGAGTTTAAGGCCAGTGTCTGCATTACATAGCAAAATCTTGTGCCAAATATATATGTGTGTGTGTGTTTGTGTGTGTGTGTGTGTGTGTGTGTGTGTGTGTATGACTGAAAGTATGAGCAGCAGAAGTGGCCACTGTGAAGACAGAGTGTCAGATATAGAGCTGCAATCAATGATCAATAAATAAGAGATAACATTAAAAAAGAAAGAAAGAAAGAATGGCATGAACTGAAGGTCTGCACGGCAAACTCTACCTAGCAGTGCAGCCTTGGCACCTCTCTTGGAACCTGGTAGGACCCTACACAGCAACCACAAGCAGCTGGGAGCCTTGGTGCACTGTGTGGCATGAGCTGAAGGCCTGCACAACATACTCCACCTAGGTGTTCAACCTTGGTACACCACTCAGAACCTGGTAGGACCCCACACAGCAACCTCAAGTAACCAGGGAGCTTTGTTGTGCCATATAGGGTGTGCCAAAGGTCTGCCCAGCATACTTCCTCCATTTGGGAGCCTTTGAGTGCCATTAAAGACACAGAAAGGCCTACCTAATAACCACCACTCAACTGGGGACTCCCTGCAGTACGGACAGCCATCCTTAACCCAGGAACAACTGAGACTTTGCATTTGGCTGCCCTAGAGGAATACAGGAAAATGACAAAACAAAAGAGCAAAATGCAATCTCAAAACTCCAGCCCATCCCAAACAAGCCTAGGAGACACTAACATAGAAGGAAATGTAAGCAATTCACCTGAAACTTCTGAAATGGTACAACTGAAGAAACAACTCCAAGAAGCTGTAAAGGAACTCAGATCAGAAATAATCTCCCAGGTAAAACAAGAAATGATAAACATAACAAAAGAAATGATGAACACATTTAAAGAAGTCACAGTTAAAAAAAAAACAGAGGAGCACTGCAAAATGATGGAAACCTTGAATGAACAATATAAGAAAGAAGCAAAATGCATGAAACAGTTTTAAACAGATATCCAAGAAATCAAAAATTCCATCAAAATCTGCAAAATGACCTCAATGAATGTGAAGATACACTTTCAGATCTCAAAGACAACATTGCAGTAACGAATAGGAAAGAAAAGATCTTTTAAAAATAACAAGGAATCAGGAAATAACAATTCAACAGTTGTAAAATGATGCATAGAAAATGAATATAAGATTGATACATGTTAATGAAAAAGGTGACAACACATGATATAAAAAGACTACTTACAGAAATGATAGCCAAAATTTTCCCAAACATGGGAAAGGAAACTGACATACAGATAAGTGAAGCATACAGGGCTCCAATTAGCCATAACCAAAATAAATCTATACCCAGATATATAATAATCAACATCCCAGAAACTCAACATAAGAGCAGAATATTAAAAGCTGTTAGAGATAAGAAACAAATCACCTATAAAGGAAAGCCCATCAGAATCACAGCAGACTTCTCCACACAAACAGTCGAGTCATGAAGAACATGTAGTGAAGTGTTTCACACCCTAAAGGAAAATGACTTCCAGCCCAGATTGATGTACCCTGCAAAATTGTCCTCAAAATCGATGGAAAAATAAGATACTTCCACTTCCAAATCAACCCTGCAAAGAATGCTGAAAGACATTCTAGATAGACATAAGAATAACTATGACTTCAAGAACACCACCACCAACAACAACAACAAAAAAAACCAAAAACAAACAAACAAAAAAAACAAGCAGGCAAACAATTAAACAGAAGGGAAAGGTACAGAAACAACAGCAGAAAGATAACATGACAATAATAAGCCAATATATAATAGTTATAACTATTAATGTAAATGGTCTAAACTCACCAATTAAAAGACAAAGACTGGGAGGATGGATCAAGAAACAACATCCAACCATATGCTGTATACAAGAAACCCATCTAACCCAAAACAAAATTCATAGACTGAAAGTCAAGGAATAGAAAACAATAATTCATGCAGCAGAAACCCTCCAAAAATCAGGGGTAGCTATTCTGTTTGATGACAATGTGAACTTCAAACCAAGAATGATCAAAAGAGATAAAGAAGATTACTACATACTGGTTAGAGGAAAAATTCATGAGGAAGAGATAATCTTAAATATATATGCACCACATATGGAAGCACACAGCTATATAAAACAATTATTAATAGAAATGAAAAATCAAATAACACAATTATAACAGGAAACCTTAACAGCCCATTGACACAAAGAGACAGATCAACTAGACAGAAAATCAATAAAGAAATAACAGAACACAATCAAACTTGTGAACAAATGGACTTAGTAGATGTGTACAGTGTTTCACCCAACAACATCAGAATTATGCATTCTTCTCAGCTTCACATGGGACATTCTCTAAAATAGACCATATACTAGAACATAGAACATGCTTAAGTAAAGGAAAAGAATCAAAATTAACCCAAGCAGATTATCTGATCATAGTGCCATGAAACTAGAAATTAATGACAAAAAAATTGCAAAAACTCCATAAACGCATGGAAATTAAATAATACCCTCCTGAACAATCAATGGGTCACAGAGGAAATTAAAGAAGAAATTAAACAATATTTACAAGCAAACAAAAATACAAATACAACTTATTGGAACCTGTGGGATGCAATGAAAGCAGTTCTCAGAGGGAAATTTATTGCAGTGAATTCCCACATCAAGAGAACAGAATGAACACAAATAAACAACCTGATGCTACACCTTAAACATCTAGAAAAAGAAGAGTAAGTCAAGCCCAAAGCCAAAAGAAGGGAGAAAATTATAAAGATTAATGCAGAAATTAACACAGTACAGACTAAGAAAACACTACAAGGAATTAATGAATCTAAGAGTTACTTCTTTGTAAGAATAAATAAAATAGATAAGCCCCTAGCCAACCTTATTTTAAAAAAGGAAAGAAAAAACTCAAATTCATGCAACAAGGATTGAAAAGGGCTAAATCACTACAGACCCTGTGGAAATACAGAAGATCATCAATACCTACTTTGGAAACCTTTACTCTCATTGGTTTGATAACACAGGAGAAATGGACAGATTCCTAGAAACACATGAATTACCAAAACTGGATTAAGAAGATGTAAAACTGCTGAATAACCCAATTTCAGTTAATGAAATTTAAAATGTAGTCAGAACCTTACCAACAAAGAAAAGCCCATGTCCTGATGGAGTCACAGCTGAATTCTACAAGAAATTCAAGGAAGACTTAGTGCCAACACTCCTCAAACTCTTCAATGAAATTGAAAGGGAAGCAATTCTCCCTGAATCATTCCTGGAAGCAAGTATTACCCTCATACCAAAACCAGAGAAAGACAAAACCAAAAAATAGAACTACAAGTCAATCTCCCTAATGAACATAGATGCAAATATCCTCAATAAAATACTGGCAAACAGAATGCAGCAAGTCATCAAGAAGGTTATACACCACAACCAAGTAGGATTCATCCCAGGAATGTAGGGATAGCTCAACATATGCAAATCAATAAACATAATACACCATATCAACAAAGCCAGAGAAAGAAATAAAAGGAATAAGGATAGCAGAAGAAGAAGTTGAATTATCATTATTTGCAGATGACATGATAGTCCATGTAGAAGACTCCAAAACTCCATTGAAAGACTTTTAGGTGTAATAACCAAATTCAGTGATATAGCTGGATACAAAGTCAAAACTCAAAAAATCAATAGCATTCCTGCACACAAACAAACACACTGAAAGAGAAATAAGAGAAATCACACCCTTCACAATAGCATTGAAAAAAATGAAACACTTGGGAATCAATTTAACAAAGGAAGTCAAAGACCTATTCAGTGAAAATTACAGTACTCGGAAAAAGGAAATCGAAGAGGATCTCAGAAAATGGGAAGATATCCTCTGCTCATGGATAGGAAGAACCAACATTGTGAAAATGGCCATACTTCCAAAATTGTTGCACAGATTTAACACTATCTCAACCAAAATTCCCACAGCATATCTCACAGAAGTGGTGATATCATTCCAAAAATTCATCTGGAACCAGAAGAGACTTAGAATAGCAAAGGCAATTCTGGGCAACAAAGGTAAGATAGGAGTCACCACAATCCCTGACTCGAAGTTATATTACAAAGTTACTGTGATAAAATCAGCATGGTACTGGAATAAAAACAGATCTGAAGATCAATGGAATAGATTAGAAGATACAACCACAGCTACAAACACACTCTGCCACCTTATCTTTGACAAAGGGAACAAACATGTTCACTGGAAGATAGATAGCCTCTTTAATAATTGGTGCTGGGAAAACTGGCTTTCCATATGCTGAAAACTAAAACTAGACCTATGCGTATCACCATGCACTAAACTAAAGTCAAAATGGATCAAAGATCTCAACATTACAACAGAAACACTAAATCTGCTGGAAGACAAAGTAGGTAGAAATCTTGAAGACATAGGAGTAGGCAGAGAATTCATGCACAAAAATCAAACTACACAGGAAATACTTCCCAGAAACAACAACTGGAATCTCATCTTATTAAAAAGTTTTTGGGGAGGAGAACCAGATTGGGTCCAACCAGGCCCCAACTCGCTGGGCCTGTGTGGTACCAGCTCACATCAAGGGAGAACTGATCCACCTTCCGGGGTTGGGCACCGCCCGGATCCCGGAGAGAACCAGAATGGGTCCAACCGGGTCCCAACTCTCTGGTCCCGCGCGGCGCCAGCTCACATCAAGGGAGAACTGATCCGCCTTCCAGGGTTGGGCACCGCCTGGATCCTGGAGGAGAACCAGAATGGGTCCAACCGGGTCCCAACTTGCTGGGCCTGCGTGGCACCAGCGCGTGGGCTTGGAATCAAGGACATCATGCATACCCCACCCCCCACCCCAGTAAGCAAGCTGCTGGCTCTGAGGTCTGGCTAAATCGATGGCAACTAAGGTACATAAAGCAACTAAATGCTGGTGTTTTTTCGTAGATTTTGCAGGCCTCTGATCGGCACCCTGAATGTTTCTTTGCATGATGACAGTAGGCAATGTTGCAAATACGGGGGACTCTCTTCTGTCTTGTCATCGAGGACCAATATTGTTCTCACCATTTTGCTTTACTCTGATCGTTATTATTTTTCTCTTTTTTTCCTTTATTTTATATTCTGTTTTTATTTTGTTTTGTTTTGTTTTTGGTTCAATTCTACTACACGTGTTGGAATGGTCAGCTAATCTGAGGATAGCAAGGTATGTTATAGTAGCTATTGTACTCACATTATTGGTCTTCGAAGTTCTGTATCAGTCCTACTGCTTTGTTTTGATTGACTTTATTCTGTTATGTTCTGTTGTATTTTACTATCTTTAAAATAAAAAAAAAAAGTTTTTGCATATCAAAGGAAATCCCCAACAGAGCGAAAAGAAAACCCACAAATCGGGAAAAAATCTTAGTAAGCTGTCTCTCAGACAAAGGACTTCTATCTAGAACATAGAAAGAATTATAAAAAATAAGGCCCCCAAAATTCAAAGACCCTGTCCAAAAATGGGCATCTGAGATGAATACACACTTCTTGGCGGAAGAAATACAAGTATCAAATAAATACATGAAAAAATGTAAAGCATCATTGACAATTAGAGAAATGCAAATTAAAACAACACTGAGATTCCATCTCACTCCAGAAAGCATGGCCAGGATCAAGAAAAACACCAAAAACAAATGCTGGAGAGGCTGTGAGGTCAAAGAATTCTCTTGCACTGTTGGTGGGAACATAGACTGATACAACAATGGTGGAAATTCGTCTGGAGATTCCCCAAAAAGCTGAGATTGGAGGTCCCATTTGACCCAGCTATTTTGCTTCTGGGCATATTCCCAGAAGAACTGAAAACTTCATACCACAGTGATATATGTGCACCCATGTTTATAGCAGCACAATTTGTAACAGTCAAATCTTAGAAACAACCTAAATGCCCATCACCCGAGGAATGGATAAAAAAGATGTGGTACTTTTATACAGTGGACTACTACTCAGTTCTAAAGAAAGATCATACTGAGGCTTTTATAGGTAAGTGAATGTGACTTGAGACCATACTCATAAGTGAAATAAATCAAACTCACATGTGTAAATATCATATCATATAGTCTCCCCAGTGTAAATATCATATAATTTCCCCAGTGTAAGAAACTGAAAAAGTAAATAAGAAACAAAATCTTCAGTAAATATTGTTGAAGGGTAACAAACTGCCCAAAGGGGAAAAAATAAACTAGATAGGAAAGGAAAAGAGAAAAGATATAAATTTGTACATATACACTTAAGATAGCTAAGAGGACTATATTACTAATTCGATTAGTTCTTGGAACAAAACAGTTAACATTCATAGGATTAGATCAATTTTGCATGTTTATATCTGGTAATCTGAGTAACTCTTTTGAGATAACTATGCAAAATAACAACCTTAGTTATGTTCCTGCCACCTTGTTTTGCAAGCCTGAATTGTTATTGTTTTGGGCTCTTTGTTATTGTTATTTATTAGTCTCTTTTGTTTCTTGTTTTTCTTGTAATTTGTGATGTTTTGTTTTGTTTTTCCCCCAATACAGAAAGGACAGATGTACATGTATAGACTTATACATGCCTAGCACTTCTCCTAAAGAGTTTACAAGAATTGATTTTATTACATGTGATGGTAAGAACAGCTACTCTGAAGAAAACGAGACATTATGGTAGCCATTGCTGATTTCCTATCATCTTGTTGTGAATTCCAATAATGATTTTATCCTTTGTTTTGATTGTTCTTAGTCTGTTCTGTATTATTTGATTTCAATATGTATGAAAGTGTGGATAGCTATTTTGAAGAGAACAAGAGACATTACAGTAGCCATTGTTGATTTTCCTATTATCTGGTTTTGAAGGCCTGTAATGCTTTCATTCTTTTGTGTTTATTGGTTTTATACTATTGTATTTTTTTTGAATTCATTGTGTGTGAAGATATGGACAACTATTTCAAAGAAAGCAAGAGATGTTATGGATGCCACTGTTGATTTCCTATTGTCTTGTTTTGAAATCCTGCATTGCTTGCATTGTTTTATCCTGATCTGGTTTCTTCTGTTGTTTTGTTTTGTTTTGCCCTCTTTAAAATAAAAATTTTTACAAATGCATATGTGTAAATCTTAAGTAGTTGGGTACAAAACTCAGAATGACAAAAACAGAAGCATAACCTTCAAACCAAAGAGTAAAATTTAATCTATCCAATAGAAACCTTCAGGAAAGCAGAAAACAATAAATTATAGTAAATATAAAATGTAAAGTAGTGACAAAGAAAGCTTAGTATGATGATAATTAAACACAAATGTATTTAGCTTGAAAGCAACATGACTCATGTTGGATTTAAAAATGAAATCCAGTAATATATTATTTATAAGACACTTTTATACAAGCATTAAAAAGTTGAAAATAAAAAGCTATAAAAAGATGTACCTAGCAATTATGAAAGATAGCAACTTTGGCATGTCACAAAATAAAATTCAAGACAAATACAAGTCATGAGGAATGAAACAGAAACAATATTATTGTAGGAAGTAAGGAAATAGAGACAGGAAGTATAGATAGGAAGTTTGACTATAAAGGAAGCAAAAGCTAAAGGAAGTAATAATGATAGCTAAAGGAAGAAATGGAATTGTGTAGTATATTCTTAGTATAAATTATTACTAGGTGCTTGAGAAGGTAATAAGGCTTGAGATATAGGCTACAGGAAGAGAAAGAAAAGCAACAGGAAAAGGCCAGGGATGAGAAGATAGGCCCAGAGACCAGTTGCTAGAACAGTGAGGCCTGGGCTCTGTTGAGCCCTGGTAGACCCTCACATGACTTTCAGTCCAGGATTTAAATGGCATACTGATGAAACCTAGATGGCACCTTCTATGTACCTAAGATGTTCAAAGATGATTTCTAGGGATTGACTTACTAGATCAAAGATGATCTCTAGGGTTTGACTTACCAGATCAAAGATGATCTCTAGGGTGACACCAAATAGTAAGAAAAGAAAAAAGAAGTTCTACATTCCACAATGAATACGCTTATCACATCTCAATAAACTCACAGAGCTCACTTTTAGTATCTTATTTATACATCTTTTTTCTGTAACTGTCTCTCTGATAATTTTAATGATAGAAATACTGAGTATATAAAATTATGGTTAAGACAAGAAGTATAAAATATCAATTTAGATTTCTAATTCAGTTTTCAAATCCCAGAGATGGGGCAGGCTTTGAAAACTTGGATATGTATCTGAACCAAGCCTCTGAAACTTCTGATGTTTGCTGTGTCTGATGGAAATGTCTGCCTCAGGAATATGCCTTTATTACACTGAGAATGAAAACCATCCATTACAGTGAGTGGCCTGTTGTCTTCATAAGGGACTTGAAAATACATGAAAAAAAATCTCACCTGGTGAGCCACAGTAACGGTGTGTCCAGTACCAATCCATAAAAGGGCCAGAGACAGGAAGGCTTGGGTCTGGTTCCTTGGTTTAAGAAAATACTGGAAAAAAATTTTTTTTTCTTCCTGGAAACAAAAAACCCAGTGCAACATGTTGTGCCTGGAGGAGAGAACAAAGGTTGCTATTTTTTCTTAATGACAGTTCTGGGTTCTGAAATTGAGCACAGCAGGTAAGAAGTGCGTGTATAGATTTCAAAAGATATCTAAATGTTGCAGTTACTCTCCTTAAGAATGAGCAACAACAAACGTGTTCGCAGTTTTCTCCTCTTTTTTTTTCAAACCCAAAAGAGACATTTTGAAGAAAGAACCCTGATTCTTGCCTCTCTTTGCCTTGATGGAGAGATTTGACTATGATGAAGGGGTGGGGGGCGCTGGGAAAGGCTAACCTGTCCTTTTCAGTGGCTTCTCCTGTTCCATTAATTCCCAGCCTGGGGGGATGACTCTTCCTGCTTCTCGCTTTGTTTCTATAATTGCCATTATCGTTTGCTAAACGTCTCCCTCTGTGCTCTTTATTTCAATAAAATGTTTCAGGATCATTATAGATTCCTCAATTCCTGGACATCTCACAAATAAATCCTAGAGATTGAGAAGTTCTGTCTCCCAGGCTTGATGCTATTTGATGCATTTCTAAGAGCTTCTAAGAAAGGAGGTGTTTTTGTTTTGTTTTGTTTTTGCTTTTTTACAACATTGATCAAATGTGCTAAATTCAACATAAAACAAAAGCAGACAGAGAGGTAATACTTTTAAAGCGTGTTTGTGACAAGGTATTTTGGTCAGCACAAATTTTCAAAAGTATAGAGTAATTCAAGGAGGAAATAAAAGCCTCAGTCCCAACTGGATGTAAGTGCATCAGAAGACTATTGATAGCCAAGGAAAACTGAAAAAGAATATTGGACTCAGTGTCATTGTTGGAAATGTAAATGTGGCGCCAAGAAGAGGAGGAATTCTAGATGTCAAGAAAAGACTTTTTTTCCTTATTTATGGCTAGATCCACAGACAGATAAAGAGATTTGTCAGAGAAAGAAGCATGATAAGTGCTTCGCCAAAAGACATCGAGAGGAGGGATTATGAATAGTAAAGGAATAAAATCCATCATGGTTAAAACAATAAAACAAATCATTCCTACTGAAGAAATACATAAAAGCAGATTTCCAAATTGGGATGGATTAACAATTTTGCCACAATTAGTTGAAATTAAATTTTGATAAATTCTTTATAGATAAGAGCGGGGCAAATAATAATGCAAATAAGACATAAAAACATGTAGAATGAAGTAGGTACTAAGATCACTGAAGTACAGGAATTAAAAGGTCTGGAGATTTCTATCAGCCTGTCAACCAAATTTGTGCAATAGTCTCCTACTATGACAGCATCACTCCCTCACTCACACCTAAGAAAGCCTTACAATCTGACAATTGTATGACCTTTGCGTGCACAGAATTACTTATTTTTTTCTGCATTGCAATAAGGAGGTCCAGTCATACTACCTGGAGTTTCTAACTGAAGTCTGTGTCCTCAGTATTGTGGAGCTTGTGATGTTGGGATGGCTGTCTTTGGCTGTGTGGGCATTAATCACATCTATAAACTGAATCTGAAGTGCTACAGAAAGGCAATAGAATAAGACGAAGAGTATCTAATCTCTACCATAACCCTGTAGCATAATGTGGTCTCCTTTTATGTTACCCTATTTTTTTCTTTGTCTGTGAGCTTTCTCAGATGAAGAGGACAGATGGTATATTGGAAGCCAGGCTGAAATGAATGGGAAAAAAAGTGGGTGGCACTTCACTAGAAGGTGAAAAAGATGAAAGACTAAAGTGGACCAGATTCCAACTTCCCAGAGATCATTTCAGCAGCATCTGTTTGTTTTGAAATCCATTTCCTTCCTCTATGTTCCCCAACGTGACTTCTTTGGCTGCTTTCACTTTTGTGTTTAAGTGAAAAAAAAATAGCACGTAGCTTTACCTCAATGAAAAAATACTACCTTTAATGTTTCTTATGTGTTAACTGACTGGCTTAGTTCTTGATGCTATGAAAACAGATTATTTGAAGAACAGATCCACTAAAAGGATTCACCATTGGATTGAGCATCAATCCTAACGATTCAGCAGCCAAGTTTGCCTCCAGCAGTCACTGAAACCTTAAAAACAAGAAAAAAACAAATGGCACTAGGTATGAGGAGACGACTGTAGCTGTTGCCCAATGGTTGAAATTTTTCATAACATTATCACGGGAAAACTGTTTGCTGGGGTTATGACAGTAATATCAAGATTTAGCTTATGATGGAAAAATTGCAATCATTTCTCTTCTTTCTTCCCATGACTGCAACCTAAGAAGCCAGTTAAGTAAACACTGTCACCCGTAAAGCAGATGTAATCATTGCAAGGAAAGAAAAACACTGCAGCACTGAGTAAAGGGACAAAGTGTAAGCAGCATGTGAAGTCAGGGCTGTGGCTTCAGCTGTGGAAGCACTTTCTTATTACCCTCCAGGAACTAAATGTGTCTTGCACTCATGAACTGGCCTTTGGTGTCCTCTTTGAACCTACTGTAATTCTTATGATTATGACCCTGAAAATAATTTAAAAGTACTGCCTTCCTAATGCCACCCATCAATTGTATAAAGCCAGAGAATAGAAATCTCTCCAGTAACTTCTCATGCAGTATTGAATTATTTTCCTATGATTAGTTTACTACCTTTGTTAGCTCCCTAGAGCTGCCATAACAAAATGCCACAAACTGGAAAGCTTAAAGAAATAATAATTGTTAGGGTGGACATTGCCTCACAGTTCCAGAGACTAGAAAGCGTTGGCAAGGTTCACTCCTTCAGAGGGCCGTGAGGGAGAGTCTGTCCCTGGTTATTCTCCTAGCTTCTGGTGGTTTGCTGGAAGCTTTTCCCATCCTTTAGCTTGTAGATGCAGCACTCCAGTCTGCCTTCATCTTCATGTGTTATCTCCCTGTGTCTCTTCACATTGCCTTCTATGCATGTCTATATTCAAATGTACCCTTTACAAAAGCAAACCAGTCATATAGGATTAGGACCCACCCTGTGACCTCATTACAGCTGATTAACTCTGTGAAAACCATAGTTTCAAATAAGGTCATATTTTGAGTATTGTGGGGAAGAGCTTCAATGTATCTTTTTTTAGAGGATTGCAACTCAACCTCTGACACTACCTAAATGGGTTGATGATAATTCATCTGGCTTTGTGGTTTTTTAAAATGAGAATAATCACCTGTTCCTGAAATTGAAATTAGCCATTGGCTTGATGTAAATCTGGTCTTTAAAATTGCTATTTCCAGCCCAGCATAGCGGCACAAACTTGTAATCCCACCACTGCAGAAGATAAGTCAAAAGGATTGCCATGAGTTCAAAGCCAGCCTGAACTACATAGAAATATTCTATCTCAAAAAAATAAAAATAAAAATAAAGTAAACTAAAATTATTGGTTACAAATCTTTCCAAGACAAATCTGGTCCTTTTCTGGACCTAAGAAACAAGCATGAAAATTACAGCAGTATTTAATCCCATGCCTGCTGAGAGGTTGTTACCATGACTCCAAGATCCCATCTGATGACTTGTCTTTGCTGGTAATTGAGCGGGTGTCATTTTCCACCTCAGTAGGTGTTGATGATCCCCTAAAGTGTGTAGAGTCAGCCATGAAGACTTACTTCTCCCACCTACAGAACCACCTCTACTATATGGTTTCTCCCTGGCCTTTCTCTGGAGATTGGAGAGGACCTCAGTGTTGAGGAAATTTGTTCCAGAGGTAAAAGTGCTGAAGGATCTTAAAAGGTAACCCATTTATTTCAGGTCACTTCCTGTTTTACTCAGAATATGGGGAAAATTTCCAAAGTTGGAGTTTTTGGTACTCAAGGAAATTATTTAGTGTTTCATATCACCTGATATTACGTATGTAACACAATTTACATCAAGAAGTTGAAAACACATCCATTACAACTAGCTTAACAAGTCATAACTAGAGGCTTGGACCTACAAGGAAGGAGGGTAACATCAAAGAGTTTCAAATGTAGTTCCATGCTAGTACAATGAAAAATTAGTATGTCTATAATAAAGTGACAATTTCAGCATCAGATGAAGTTAGTCTTCCCTTTGCTATTGCACATAACCTTCCTGAACTTGGGCCTGGCTCAGAAATCAGAATTCTAATACATTTGAAAGAAGCATGAAGATCTTTGACTTCTACACATATGCCTCATTTGGGTAGTACATTCCTCATGTGTGTTCCAAGGCCTTTGACTGAAGCTTCTTCTTCATTTCTTTACCCACCAACACTTAGTCACAGAAGAAAACATCATGATGGATACTACTGTCAAATAATTCAAGAGTTTAAAAAAGGAAGATCACAATGAAAACATACTACTGGGGATATTACTTATGGGGTCACAAATATATCTACTTCAATGACCACTTACTTTTGCTTGATAGCAATATGTAATCAGAATTTACCCAACTCAGTGCCAATGAGGTCTCTCTGCAGGTACATAGAGGTATATGCTCAGTGGTTTGGAAACAGTAATAAAAGTCAACTGATCTTCTTTATGATTGTGGAAATTAGGGGACATTTCTTGACATGTTGGTAGCTTTCTATTTCTATTATTCTTTTCATTATTCAGGTGATGGTACGATATATATATATATATATATATATATATATATATATAATATATATATATATATATATATATATATATATAATATATATAATCTCCAAGAGAAGAAAGCATATTTCAGCTTTGAATTTTTAAACTTACATTACAACACAATCATTTTACTTTTATTATAAAAACAAAGCCACTATTTCTGGTGAAAGATGCTTACTACTTGTGATGACACTGCAAGCCAATGAGAATTGAATTGTATTATCGCTCAATGAAAATTAGTTGCTTTTCCAAATTGACATAAAAAACTCTTACTAGTCAGTTAGAAAGTCACTTGAAACCTGCAAAATATACAAGCCAGTTCTCAAGTTGGATAGCAGATGGTTGAAGGTCAAGTTTGCACCCTACTTATATGTCATCTACTTCCCAGGTACTTAGAACAAACTCAGTAGGTACAAAAAGCAAATACCTTCGTCTCAGTGATAAATGAAGCAGCATAAGTCATGAAAGGAAATAAAAGATAAAACTATGCTGAAAAAAGTAAAGTAGAGAATTTTTGGATCCAGAGTTTTAAAATATATTCCCTAAGGCTGCTGAAAACTACCTATTGTTCATATTATTCTTGAACTCCCAAATGCCAAACAATAGTTACCAAAATATCCTGCTCCTGGAAAAGAGAGAGCCACAGTAGCATTATTTTTTGTTCTTGTCATAGCAAAAAGGAACAAAATTAGGAAGGTAAGCATGATGAGTAGCAACAGAAAATGGTGTACACATACAAAAAGAGCTCACTGATTACTTATTGTTAATGAAAGAAGAGTGATCAAGAAGTGGACTGTATCTTAGGAAAGACAAAGTATTGGAAGTTGGGTGTTATAACTAAAGACCAGAAATCCTGAGAGCTAGGTCAAATTCTATTATGACCAGTCATGTGACCTTGGGATAGTCACACCTGGCTATCTGAGTATCAGTTTCCTCCTCTGTAATATGAGTATCAATTATTGTCATTAGACATATTGGCAAGATTGAGATGCTGAATATTTTCAGGGACACACACACATAACAGTGGCAAAATGAGAGCAAGACCACTTGGTTGTTGCTAGTTTATGCCCTTACCCTGAAACAATCTGTACTGTGGCGTATCATGCAAGTTCAATTAAGCCAAATGGTTCTTTTCCCACTACGAGAGATTCATCTCTTACTGCCAGCCAGCCCCTGAACATCAGAGCATTCATAGTTTATATATAAAGAGCAGAAAACTAGAGATGCCCAACCCACTCCCCAAATCCAAAAAGTGGGCAAGTTTGCTATATGGAGCTAGATGTCATAGGTCAGAGATGATTCATCTTACACAAATATTTTCTAAAACATTATTACCCTCATCACCAGTACCTGTGCTCCAGTCAGGAATTGGAAAACAGGAAGATAGGAGACAGAGAGGGCAAGAGATTTCACCTATCATCTTTTTCCACCTCTCTAATTATCTCCAGGGACAGGTCAAACAGTAAGATGTATTTGCTTTTTAAAACTGCAAAGCATTACAGAAATATAATGAATAATGATTTTTATAGTTCAAGGGACATATGAGACACTTCGCTAATAAACTTCTTCCAAGCCACCACTGCAAAAACACACCCTGAAATGTTCTTATATCTCCCACTTTTAGGAATTCCAATTTGGTCTTATTGGTGAGCCACTAGAAAATATAGGGTTTCAATTTTATTGAACAAACTAGAAGCAGGAGATGATTAGTAGGAAGCCCAGCTCCCCACACTGACATAAAGACTGGTATTAACATTGACATGCAAAATTAGAGTTCTGTGGTCCAAGGACCTGCCTCCGAGACTACTCTGCTGGAACTCAAAGAGAGGCTAATGTGATGTAGCAAACATAAAGACACCATTTCCAGAAAGAAAAAGTCATTAGTTCCTGGGGTACTTCACTGTAACGAGCAATTCCAATTTGCTGTTTGAATTTAGGGATATTCAAATTCAGTATTTGAGTACTAAATTCCCAGTTTCTTCTCTTCCTTTGGTTTCCTTTCCCTGTTTCTTATTAAAAAGAATTTCAAGAATTAGAACCAACCTAACTGTTTAGCAATACAGAAATAGGTGAATGTATTACATTACACATACAATGGCACTTCAGTGGATCCAAATGTGAGATCTTTATGATATAATAGAATAAATGGGAGATGCATCTTTTAAAGCATCAGATAGATTTGAATTCATTTTTGTATAACAAATAAAACCTATAGCTGTCTGGAAAAAAAGGCTAAAAGTATATGTGTATGTACAAAAATCAACAGTAGGTATTTATGAATATGCAATATATTTCATTCTAGTCCCTTTTCTTCATTTCCTATATTTCCTATAAAGAATGTACAGAGTCATTTTATTATCAAAAAGAATGTTACTTTATAAATAATGAATTTTTACAAGGGCTTAATAAATCCTCTTTTTATATTAATACCTTACTCCAATTCTAAAGTGAATCTCAAGACATATTACCCCTTAAAACCATCATGTATTTCAGATCAGTATTGACTGACTTGAAAATATGTGGTCAGTACAGTTAAAGTAGCCCTGCACAATGCAGCCTGACCACTGGGGCAGAAGATGGGAAACAATGTCTGAGGTGCCTTGGAAGCGTCTGAGAGCAGCCTTATCTGAAGGTCACCAGCCTGGCCCCAGGGAAAGGCCATGGGGTTCTGAAGTAGAGTTCTCCCTGTGACCCAAGAAATAAGCCATTATGAAATTAATGCCTTCTCTCCCATAACAGTAAGTCCAGAAATTGTGAGACTCACTTGGCTGGTTGAGTCCCCTACCCTGCTCCATTCTGTTTGCAGGTTACTACAGCACCTCCCGCCTTTATATCCTGACAGAACATGCTCAGAAGACCGGTCCCGTCTGACCCTGTGGCTCTCTGAGAGGAAGAAAGGCTTCTTCAGAGGCCTCAAACAAGTTTTCTCTCTTGCCTTATTGGTCAGACTAAGTTACTGACAAGGGGACTGGCACTACTTAAAACAAGTCAGGCCACTTCTGGGACCATCAACTTTTGCTGAGGTATTGTCTGGGAGACCGGAGGACACCTTACCAAAACTAGGAACTGTTAGAAAGTACAAAGAGGTAACTGATTCGAAAGGGAGAGAAGCAATCAAAAGTGTTTACTACCCCCCTACTCAACTCAATCTCAATTGTTACAGTAAAAATAAAATAAAAGATTCTTCTACCCACTACACAAGGATGCTGCAGATTCAGAACTGGGGACTCCTGCTTCAAAAATAGGTGGAAATTTGTCACTAATTTTTTAACCTGAAAAAAAAAATATGTAGATCATTAATAATTAATGATCTACAAAATGCCTATATGGGAGTCCTGCATTTGCCCCTTCGGACCTACTCTTCACCATCCCACCCTGACCTCTGCTCTGGTCCTGCAGCTCACGCTCAGTGTGGGCTGCATCACTGGGTTCCCCTCCTCCTGCCATCTGATAGGACTCAGCCAGTGAGGAACCCTGGCAGGAGAGTGGACCGAGGGAGGAGAATGCAGCTGGTCAGATGTGTCTCACTCTGACTCTTCCCTAAACAGCAATCAGAAATTGTGTCCCTTTACCAAAGATCACAGCTCTTCTCAAAACAGTTATTGTCCCACATTCTCTTCCACTGGGTTCCAGGAACTAACTTCTGCCTTTATCCTTTCAGCTTTGTGGATAATGACCATCATGCAATATTTAACCCCAGGGCATTGCACTATCCCCTTCCATAGAGCTTGCTCACAACTCTGTAGGTTATTAAACCATCCGCAGATTAGTCTGAGGTAAGGGCATTGAATTAATTGAAGCTGTTATTGTGCCATTTTTACTACCTACTTTCACTCCATCTGCCCACTGCAGGGGAAACTGTAGACATCAGTTTAAGAAACTTCCAGACTATTTTCCTATATTTCCATATTTATACATGTGTGTATGCACAATACATCTGTATATATACTTATATGAAAATGTGTTTTTAATAAATTGTTGTGATGTTATACATGTCTTGTTACCCTCCCTTTCTTCCAGTCTGTAATCTATCAGATGATATTCCCATGTAGATTCGCATTTATTTATCTCATACTTTTTAATGGCTCAATAGTATTCCTTAATATTGAATATTTACTTCATTAAACCTCTTATTGGTAGACATTATAATTTTTCATTAATACAAACAATATCACAATTTACAAAATTATGCAGATATATCTGTGAATATGTGCAAATAATTAAGAAAAAAGATTCATAGGAATAAAATTCTTTGGTCAAAGGTCTTTTTTTTAAATCAGGAATCAAACTTAGGACCTTACACTTGCCAGGAAGGCACTGTGCCACTAAGCTATATCCCTGGACCCATTGTTTTTAAGTTTTCATTGAAACCACCAAATTGTCTTCCAAAAAATGTCAACGGTTTTCATTTTCACCAATAGTGGAAGATATGGCCAATTTCTCAATTCTTGCTCAATTCTTACATTATCCATGCCTTTCAATTTTGGCATTCTAATGAATGAAAAACATCTCATTTTAACGTTTGTTTCCCTATTATTGTGGTTCAGCATCTTTTCAAATGTTTTCCAGCTATTTGGGTTTTTTCTTTTGGGAATTAACTCTTCAGATATTTTGCACATTTTCTTCTATTTTTTGTTTGTCATCTCTTTTTAATATAAAGGAGAATATTATGCATCATGTATGTTAATCTGCTAACTCTTATTACACATGCTGCAAATATTTTCTCCCAGTACGTCACTTGTTTTTTTAATATTATTTATGTTATTTTTCTGGCTTATCAAAATGATTAATTCTGTAAAGTCAAATGAGTATTCCTTTTTTTGGGGGGTGGGCCTCTTTTAAACTCAGCAGTACAAGAAAAAAACATTTAAATAGATTAAAGTCTCTTAGCCCTATTGTGCATTTCTTTTATTCCTTAAGCAAAATATAAAAATGACTATATTTGTCTTGGTATACAATTCTGTGAATTGTAATGTGTATTACATTACAATTAATCTTCACCACATTAAGGATAAAGAACAGTTTAAATTACCCAGAACATCCCTGTGAGATTCCATTTTAGTTATATTCTTACCTTTCCTGAGGCCCCTGGAAATTTCTGACCTATTCTTCATCACAGTGGTTTTGGCTTTTCTAGAAAATCATAGACAGTCATGCATCATTGTGATAGTTAACTGTTGTGTCAGTTTAAATAACAAAGCCCAACCAAATTGGATCAGTATAGTTCTGAGTGTGGCTGAAGGGATTTACTGAAGACAACAGACCCAGGCTGGGTGTGAGTTGCACTAACCAATAGGCTTGTAGCCTGAATGGAAGAAAAGGGAAAGGAGGGAGGGAGGCTTACTTATGTATTTTCAGAGGAGCTCCA
Source organism: Dasyprocta punctata (assembly GCA_004363535.1). NCBI lineage: Eukaryota > Metazoa > Chordata > Mammalia > Rodentia > Dasyproctidae > Dasyprocta > Dasyprocta punctata. Next base: position 11,629 of record RJWM01012262.1, on the reverse strand, counting down.
GTCTTCATCTTCACCTTTGGATGTTGTCACCTGGCTTCCATTGCCAACTCTTTGGCCTCCTGATACTGACTTGCATGGGATACACAGTGAGCTCAGGTCTTTGACCTTTAACTGGATCCTTTAGATTCCAGCATGTAGACAACCCTTTTGCACTCTTCCACACCTGTCTCTGTAGGCAGTCATTGTAAGCCTACCATATGAATCCTTACATATTTGAATCTCTTATATTAAATCTTTCTCCAATGAACATTGACTGATACAATCATTTAATGGGGGATGCACTCGGAAGAATGTGTTAGGTGATTTAAACATTGCACTAAAATCATGAGTATATCTACACAAGCTAAAATGATAATATAGTCTTGTGGGGCCACCATCGCATATATGGTCCACCATTAACCACAACATTATTATACAACATATGATTAAATAGACTTAGAGACAGGCAAATTTTTGAGACTATTTCCTTCACTGAGTATAATGCCTCTGAAATTCATGTAAGGCATTGAATGTGTTGATAGTTCTTTATTTTTTCATTTCTGAGTAATATTCCATTGCATGAATACAACGGTTTATTTGCCCATGTACTAAAAATCATTTGGGTTATTTTGAGGTTTTGGTGGTTACAAATAGAATAATTATCAACATTTATGTGCAAGATTTTGTGTGAGCATAAGTAGAAATTTTAAAGTTTATATGAGCCAATCTGTCAAATTTTTTTTCTATTATGGATTGTATTATACTCAGAATGCTCAGCTTAATCCCTGCTCACAAGATTTTTCTTCTGTATTTTATATTAAAAGTTTATAACTTATATTTAATTCTATGAACTACTTTAAATTAACTTTTGCTTAAGTTTTGAAGTTTAGGTAAAGTATCCTTTTTTTCTTCATAGTGATGTTGAATTTTTCTAACGTATATATTGAAAAGATTATTCATTCTCCATTGAGTCACCTTTGAACATTTAACAGAATCAATTTTCCATAATTATGCTGGATATGTTTCTGACTTTCTATTCTATTTTATTGATCTCTAAGATTATCTTTTCACCAAAACCACAGTGCCTTAGCACAGTTTTATAGAAAATCTTAAATTCACGTAATGTGATTCTTTTCCAACTTTCATTTCTTCTCAAAAATTGTTTTAACTATTCTAATTCTTTTGATTTTATAAATGAAATTATTTTGTAAGAGAATCTGACTGTATCTTGAGGAGTCCTGGCATCATCATTATGCTGAGTTTTCTGATCCATGAAGACTGTGTACTTAAAATGTATTATACACATATATCAACTTCCTGCAATGGATATAATCATTATGTACTGAAAAAATGTATTAATAAAAAATGAAAACTAAAAAACTTACTTGGGATTTAACTGAAATGGAGTGATGTTACAAGTATTTGAAAAAATTTACCATTGCTTAATAAAGTGCTTGGCACATAGATCTTTAGTAAGTATGTGTTGAGTTAATGAACTATTTTTATTACTGACAGTTCTCATAGAGGAACGTTATATGCCTTTTCATTTGTTTATATATTTCATGTTTTTATTTTAAAATATTTAGCTTAGTCTTATGCTGCAATAATTAATCTATACTTATGTGTTTTAAGTTAAACCAAACATCATACTCTGACTCCCTTAACTGATTTAGCTAGCAATAGACATCTGACTCAAGTGACAAGGACCATAGCCTTACAAGATTTTAAACAGCACCAGAGAGATAGTGGCAACTTCTCTGAGGTGACAGATGCAGCGTGGGGCCTGCTACCAAAATCAGTCATGGTATGTCCCATATAGTTGAAGCTTGTCAAAGGAATGAAAAGCAGAAGAGAGAGAAGGTCCCTGTGCAGATTCACTCTAGTTATTCCAGGAAACAGCTGAACCCTTATTACTGTGGTCTGAATATTCGTGTCCCCCCAGATGCATGTATTTGAATCCTAAACTCCCCAAAGTCATGATATTTGAATGTGAGGTCTTTGGAAGCTCAGGCATCAGGTTAAAACTCTCATGAATAAGATTAATAGCTTCATAAAAAAGCAGCCTTGTCCCTTCCTCCATGTGACAACATAGTTACAAGGTTCCCTCTGTAAATCAGGAAAGAGAGGACCCCCCAGTGCTAGATCTGCCCACACCCTAATTGTGGACTTCCCAGTCTCCAGAACTCTGAGAAATAAGTTTATGTTGTTTATAAGCTACCTTGCTATAGCTGTTCAAATAGGCTGAGACACTTAACTATTCCTACAGATAAGAGAGTGACAAAAACCATCCTTTTTATCATCTAAGTTTTGTAAGCTGGGTTTCTGTCTCTTAAAAGAAAAAGACTCTTAATTACTACAAATATCCTTAATAGTTCAGAAGATATTATCTGTAAAAATCAAGTAATATCACTAGACTATGTTTATGAATAAGTAATTATTATTATCAGCTAAGTAGTGATGCATGAATGATAGCTTTTTAAGTACTTAAGAGTATTGAAAGCTAGTTTCCAAAGTTAAACATTCTCCTTGCAATCTTGCTCAAATTAATTAGCCTAGCAAATTATGGTTAATCCAAATCAATCAAAGATAAATTTCAGGCTAGCCTCTGTCAAACTATCTAAAATTATGCATTAATTAAATAGTACATTGCTAATTTTTTCAGGTGCTTGAATAAACTACTATAATTAGAAACCACAGATTTTCTAAAAATATGAAATCTTACAAACATTTCAGTAATAACAGACAAAACTTCCAAATGACTTATAATGAAGTCATTATTCCCTTCATATCATTACTCAAAAGAAAATGCTAAGTAATAATTTAGCAATTAATGTTCTAGGATGACAAGGAAGAAGAATCTAGTGAATTGCACATAATGATGCATGGTAGCTTATTAACTTGTTTTGTTCTTAACTCCATACAAGGGCTTATTATTTCCTCCTACAATATCTGCTTTATCCTAAACCCATACTCAGACTCAGAAGCCTCCCTGATCCTTGCTTTGGTTTCAGGAAAATTTAACAGTCCCTCAGCAGATGCATCAAGGGTCAAGGTTTAATTAGTTTTAAAATTATTCTTACTCTGAACTTGGGTCTTATGATAAACTTATGACCCAGCTCTATGCACCAAGAACCCCTGGCATAGTTCCATAGCCCTTGAAGATCCAACTAGGTCTTAGGTCCAGAACCTTGGTCCTGAACTTTGGGACTGTCCCAGGTCCCCATCGCTTGTGCTAAAGGTCTTGATGCCAATTTGTCAACTGTTTTTTACCCACTGCAAGACTTCCTTCTTTTTTTCCTTACTCTATTTACCAGGACAGTCTCCTGATGTTGATTATCCTGTGTTCTATATGTTCATCTTTTATCTTCCAAGGTCTTTCCAGGCTTTTTGTTCTACATACCCTAACAGGTATATCTAGAACCCAGAGCCAAGCCCTCCATAATTAGTTTGCCTGTCACCTCAAGCCCAGCATCACCAGCATACACCAGCATACACCACTGAAAGGTGAATGTCTTTTCTTGGCTAGTATTCAGAATTGTTCCTATGCCTATTTCTATAGTGAGTCTCTAGTCTGCAAACTTCATCATAATTGTTTACCAGCTGGCTCCCTCGTCAGACTCTCAGCACCTGAAGTTAAACATAGAACTGTATCCAATCTTACATTCTAAATGCCTAAGCATATGGCCATTATAAATTCAGTTAATGTGTATAATAGTAAAGTTGATAAGCAACAATACCTCAAAACGTTTCTCTATTAAACAATGTGTTACTATCTCTAGTTACTCCAAAGAGCTGTGGGATACTTTCTTGGTTAGTAATCATGTACCACAAAATTCTCACATTTTACTAAGCATTCATGGTATCCAGAAAAAAAAAAAAACAAGACCTGTATTTCAGTTCATATTAATGTCTTAAATATTCACAATGATGCCAGCATTTACTGGGCCACAATTTTGTCAAACTCAGGGCTCATTCTGTTTCCTCCTGGCCTACTTCAGCACATGTCTTTGATCTTTAGCGACACAGCATTCAGCAATTTTAACAATTAATTTTGACATACTGTGTATCTTAGTGATAATGACACTGTAATCATGCTAAAATGCCAGCAACCATTAAAAATTAGAGGAATGTATAGTCTTAAAATTGTCATAACAAGATCTAGAGTCATATCTATGATTAAATCCTGTATTTAATATGCTAGACTAATATTAACTTATGTAGGTCCAGTTTTGTCCTTTTAATATGGAGACATGATTAAATGACTTACAGTTTCAAGTACAGTGCCAGTCATATAGAAAACTTCTATTAAAAAGTGTTTGAATAATGATAGCACTATGAGTTACTATAAGTTTCTAGGAGTAGGGTTTTCTTTTTCCCCTCTCTTTTCTCTTTGATATTTATCAATTTAAAAACTGTTTATCAGATACCTTGTCATGGAGGGAACAATGAACCAAATGCTACAGGGAATATGAAACTATGAAATGCAGTGTCAAGCTTGCAACCCAAAGGAAAGATAAGATGACTGAAAAACTACATGCCGAGACAGCAAATAGGAGGTGTCCTGGGGAAAGCACAGACAAACCCTGTGAGTTCTGTGAATGACAGGAGAACATACACACAGAGGGGAGCAGCCTATGTGCACAGAAGAGGTGTCCCATAAATGTCTACTTTTTGCCCCATATCAAGAGTGTCTTCAACCAGTAAAAGGTAACTGTTCTTAAAAATAAAGTCAATTTGAAGGATATTTTTTCTGCTTCTGCTATTTATGATTCTACCACAGAGATATTTAATTGTATGGTATTCTTTAAAAACGTGCAAAGGGATCCTTACAAGTCTGTCTAATAAACACTCATTAATTCAGCCAAGCTAAACGAGCTGCAAATGAAACTGACAAATGCTATCATTCTACTTGTTATAGTTTTCTTTTTGTATTCAGCAGAATATAGTTTGAGGATCTCAAAACTCCTGACACTGTGCAGAGAGCCAAAGGGCCACAGATAATTATGTGGACTGGTGCTGAATTCATTTCCCTTTCATCTTTAATGTGTATTAAAGGCCATGGGAATATCCAGCCCAAAAGCTCGGGTTCAGCAGTCTTGATGTCCCTTGAAAGGCATCAGATGTCATTATCTATGGTCCCATCCTCCCCTTCCTAGGTGGTAGGTGGAATCAGGAACAAGCCCAGTTTGGGAGACAGTAGTTTTGTCGATGTTTATGCCCTGAGGATGAAGAACAAGACTGACTGTTTTAGTGGGTGATACTAAGTTAATAAGATCAGTGCTGGGTTTATAAACAATCAGAGTATGTAGATGATGATGTGGCACGTTTTGTGGACTTTAGGGCCTGCCCAGAATTCATCTGAAAATGACAGGACCTTCAATTTCACCATCTAACATTTATTCCTTTGAGCTCTGCCTATCTTCTCTTTGCAACCCTTTCCTAAAGTGTAAATGCCTTTAGGAAAGTCAAATATTGCTTAGAACTGTCATACTTTAGCAAGAACTGGCTTGTCAATAATCCTTCTAGCCACCATCATAAATATCACTTTCATCATCACTAATTGCACTCATTGTCATAGCTTACTGAGTGTCTATATTATCCCAGGTATTCCACATCTGGGCTAAAAAAAGGTAAGTACACAGGGCCTTAAGCACAGTTTTAAAATTGCTCATAACAGTCATAATGGACAGACAATTCTGAATTATTTATTGAAAGTCTTCAAGTAAATTGTTTTTGTCTGGTCAATTTCTAAGGATCCAATTCCATACAGTGGGAAAAAATAATTTATATTTAGACTTGAAATGCACTTTGTGCTTTTGTTTAAATGTAAGTATGCCCCAATTATTTAAGGAATTCATAAATACTTCTAAACAAATCATGTGCTATAGGAAATTTCTATTGAGAGAATGGGAAACACTGGCTGAGTTCTAAACAGCCTTCCATTTGATGCCAACTAGCTGAGTACCTGTTTTAACAGGGAAGTGTACCCTCCCTGTCAGACTGACGATCTTCTGCTCAGACTTGGGCATCTGCTTTGTGTGTTCCTGGATGCCTGGTAAAATAGAGCCAGGCTGAGTGGAGGAAGCTCACACAGAATGAGAAAGAGCATGTGTTATGAATGGGTGGCATTCTGGTTCTATCCACAGACATATGCATGCACGCACACACACACACACACACACATAAACACATTCACACATATAATTCCTAACAAGGGATATATGCTAAGGTGCAATTTCAGTTTTTGTCATATACCCTTCCTCAAAGATCTAGAGTAGAAAGATTCTTTATGTAGGTGCACCTGCACTGTCTTGGTCATTATGGAGCAGCCACTGGTGCCATAACTGTTTTTGCACTAGGTCTACATCTAAATTGTTTCCCATCGGCAGCAGAGATGCTGTCTTTTTTGTGATTACCTCGCAATACCCAAGTCACTCTGTGTCTAATAATAATTTCTTTCTTTAGTCACTAGCAGGCCACAGGTGACTAAAATTCATATGAAATTCATATGAATTCAGTTGAAATTTCCCCCTATGCTTCTTCAGTACTTTTCATTATTTAAAATTGGACTCCCTTCTAGTCTCCAGAACTCCTAGATTTTTGCTCTGGTCTTCTTTCCACACCCCATACTATTTATTTAATTTGACATACTGTGTATTTAATTTATTTATTAGTTTGCTTTTATCCTGCATGTCCTCACCTTGTCATAAGCCCTGAGAGTAAAAAAAAAGAAAAAAATGTTACTTGACTACTCTGTCCTCAGCATTAACATCATATCTGACACATGGTCAATACTTTAAAAATAATTACAAATAAGCAAATAGAATTTTTTCATAATAACTTTTCTCTGAATACAAAAAATATATGATGTTGATGGGAATTTTTTAAAACTATAGAAAACACTAAGAACTATGATTCATGTCAACTTTGATTAGAGGGTTCATATTGTAATATAGACATATCCAGTTTTTTTTCTTTTTAAATTTCTTCTGGACAAGCTTAGGTTAATATTGCACATATTGGTTTTTAACATGTAAGCATTTTCTTATATAAAAAAGTCTTCTGTATGATTTTAATGGGAATAAAGTATTTCATGACATAACAATGCCATAATGTAATTAATCATTTGCCTATTATTGAGTTTTATTATGAAATAATTCTCTGAGAATTCTTTCTGTTTCCAGGTATCTGATTCTCCTTCTTTGTGAGAAGGATATCGAGTAAGCAAACTGAGAGTAAGTCTATTATTCTTAAATGCATTATGCCATAAATCACATTAACTCTTCCTCGAGATAAACTACATCGATGCCATAAAGTAAGACAATGTCTACAAAAAGCTTGGTTGTACGTTTAATTTCTTATCTTTAATCTTTTATGTAAAAGAAGAGAAAATATGTACCAGAGGAGATAAAAAACTTCTCCAGTATTTCTGTCCCAGAAAAGTCATGGGCATATTAAAGGGAATCAGATCATTCTTCATTTGGTCTTTGCTGTGGCTACACAGAAGCCTCCAAGGAATCAGCTATGCCCCAGTGAACTTTGTCAAGGTCACCTTGATCACCAGGTGAGCCCTTTTAGGTCCTGGGGCCACACAGGCAAGTATGAACATTCGCTTTGGGTCAAGGGCAGAGGTTGCTGGATATTGCTGGACACTTTGTCTCACAGAGAGTAAAAGTCTTGTGTCTCTTAGTATCCTATACTTTTCATCTCATTTCTATAAAAAAATGATCTTAGTCAAAGAAGAAATTGTCTCTAATTTTAGTAGCCCTTGATTGAGGTTGTTTCTAATTTTTCAGTTTTATAAATAGTCCTGTTTGACTATATTTATAATATCTCTTTCTGCAATCAATGATTACTTTCCTAGAGTAGATATCTAGAAGATGTATTAATGAGTAAAGGATAGCAAGATTTTTAAGGCTTTGGACTATATGCTGATGTGTCTCAAAAATGTTCCAATATAACTACCACTAATAATTTAAGAATGCCTCTTTTCTTACAACCTCACCAATATTATTAGTTATCTTTTTGAAAAAAATGTAAGGATGGCTCATATTTATTCAAAAGAATCATAAGTTTAAACTCATTTCTGCAAGTGTGGGTATATGAGTCACTTCACAGTCACTGTGACAAAATACCTGTGACATAAAGAAGAGCTTTGTTTGACTCATGGTTCTAGAACACTTGCTGCATGGTCAGCTGACTCCACAGCAGAAATGGCATGATGGAAGAGCATGGTGGAGAAAAGCTGCTCAAGTCATGGTGTCTAGGAAGTAGAGGGGGGTGAGAAGAGCCAGAGACAAGAATCCGCCTTTCAGTTCACACCTCACAAAGGATCCACCTTGCAACAGCATTTTTAACTTAAACCCTTCAATGAATTAATTTATTGATCAGTAAAGTGTTCCAGTGATTCAATCACCTTCCAAATGCTCCACCTCTGAATACATGGACATTTGAAGGAAAATTTTAGATCTACACCATAACAGTGGGGTTTACATACTTCAGATAATGTTGTGATGTGACTTTAGGTAGTGTTCGCAGACGTCTATTAGAGGGTTTTTTCTCTAACCTCATGAAAATGTCTTCCAAATATTTTCATTCAAAATATCATATTATGCCAGGGATAAAACTCAGCAGCATAAGCACCTACCTGGCAAGTGCAAGGTCCTGAGTTCAATCCCTGGTACCCCCCCCAAAAAAATCATATTATTCTATGTTTCCAAGGTATATAAAAGTCAAAATATAAAAGCAGTGGGCACTTCTAAAAGAGAATCCAAACATGGTTATATTTCTAATACTATATTCAACTCAGAACTAACAAATTGGGAGCCAAGAGTGCAAGAGGTTCTTTTTTACGGACAATACTGTAGGGCTCTTCCATATGTAGATAAAATAAGAATGATAATTATAGTATAATTTCCTAGAGAATTTACAAAACATCATATTCTTGTAAATTACTGCTAAATTCCTGGATTTCCTTTACAAGAAAGGAAATTTGCATTTATTTTTCTGGAAACATCCCCAACCCTCAGCAGCAAATATCATTTATTTTTATGGAAACATCCCCAAGCCTCTGAATTCAACCTTTTAAAAGCAGTATGAAGGTTCTTTGTGCCATCTGTAGTTCTCTGAGGCCAATATTAATTGAGTGACCAGAGAATCCATTTGCTCATTGTTCGTGTTCTGAGGGATCAGCAGGGAGTTCCAGTTAGTCCAACTCGATTGTTGCTTTTTGACGTGCATTCGTGCTGGCAGTATTTCTCCTTGCCTCATCAATCCCAGCTTGAACGTTTACACGTAGCCAACTTCTCTCTGTACCGTCTGTGATATGGGTTGAGCCCAAATAGGCTTGATTTAAGGCTTACTTTATGTATAAAATAAGACTTCCCACATCTCAAATCTTAAATTATTGAGTTTGAATTACTAAAGGTTTTATATCTTTCATTTGGTTTAGATCTTTGATGCTCTATGTTATCAATCATTAAACATATTTTTAATTTGTGTCAACAGCTTGAATTCACTCAGTTTTCCAAATTTTTAACCTATCCAGGATCTGGAAAGCTTTTGGATGTTCCAAAGTTGCTTCAGGTATAATGCAGAAAAGTTGAGAGTATATATTCCCTGATTCATAATCTCAAATTCACAAAGCATCTAACAATCTCGTGATTTGAAAGGTTCTGTCCAACTAAAACATTGCCCCTCTGGACATGAAATTGCAAATATGCTTGCCAGCGATTCCAGTAAACTAAAATGATAACTTATTAGTATTTAATAGATTGTCATGTCAATTTAGCAAGAACAAAAGGGCTAAGGGGACGCGAGAAAACATGAGTATTTTGAAGAGGGGAGAAGGTCGGAGTGTAGGATGCAGAGTACAAGAAGTGAGACTCAAATAGAAAACTGCAAGGAACACTCCAGGAAGAAGCCTCCTGAACCCCCGGGCAGCATCAAAAGGGACCAACTATATATAATGTAGTAACAAGATCTAACTTTTATTAAAAACATAGTATGTTTCAGGAATGCTACATAATCATTTTATATACTCAAATTCATATCATCTTACACCCTTTCTGAGGTCTATTTGTGATTACTCCTTACCTGGAGATGAATGAAATGAGGCTCCATAAGCCTAAAAACTGACCCAACTAGGGGTACTAGCAAGTGCCAGAACTGGAGGGGACACAACTGCTAGGCCATTTGCATCCCATCTTCTTTCCAGTTTGCTACGGATTTTCTAAGTGAGGAGAAAAAAGAAAGGCTCTCTGGTGACAGTTTATGCTCTGGCACATCTGGAACATTTAACATCTGTTATGATTTGACCACCTCTAACACCTCATGTGCGAGAGGTGGGAATTTTGGATGGTGATCAGATCATGGAGGTACTAACCTTATCAAAGGGTCAATCCATGGATTAGGTGTTAAAGTTTGCATCTGGATGTTCGCCTCAAAGTTTCATGCAGTCATAGGAGTTTTTGGGAGGTGGCTGAACCTAGAGTATGTGTGATTGATACACAGTGCAATGCTGGGAGTAAGGGTGCTAGGATTAAGGGTGGGTGATTACTGAATCAGTTCACTGCTTGGTTTGGCATCACCCTAATCCCTGCATCCTAGATAGAGTATAAAAGGGGTAAAAAGACACTGTTGATTTTGCTGTCTTCCGCCCATAAAATATTCTCCTCTGCAAAGTCACCCTGTCCTGGAGCCAGTTGATCATAAACTGAATCCTCTACAAACTGTGAGCTAAATAAGCCTTTTATCCTTTAACTTTGGGTGATAAGTATTTTCTTACTCAGGAATGAGTAATGTAATTAAGACATTAGGTTTGTAGCTGGGCCTTTAGGAGTTAAGGTCTAGTTGGAAGAGGTAAGTCATTTTGGGAGGAGGGGCTTTGAATTATCTCTGTCTGGCTCTTCCCTCTTCTCTCTGCTTCCAGCTGCCACAAGGTAAGCAGCTTTCCTCTGCCATGCTCCTTTGCCATGTTTCTGCCTTGAAGTCAGCTGACCACGAACTGCAACCATAAGCCAAAATTTTCACCCTTAAATTGCATATGTCAGGTATTTGGTCCAGCAATGTAAAGTTGGTGAATACAGCACCAAAGGAAATATATTAAATCAACTATATAAAACAATTTAAGTAGTTCAACTTTCAGAGTTCTATAGATCACAAGGTTTAGTATAATCTAATATAAATTGTAATTTCATGTTTTTCAGATCCAATACTCTGCAGCAAATATAAGCACATAAACCTACTTAGTATTATTTCCCTGTCTTAGTTACTTTTTGCTCGTTGATGAGACAAAATACCTGACACCCAAAGTTAGGGAAGGAAAGGTTTATTCTTACAGTTTCTTGGGAGTTTCAGTCCAATAGTTGGCTCCAAGTCAGCATGGCAGGTCAGGGCTGCCTTTCATGGCAGCCGCAAGCAGCAAGGCACATTGGCGAGCAAGCGAGAGGCGGAAGAGGAAGCAAACAAGAGGAAGAACCACCTTCCATTACACTGTATGTTGGCTCCACCCCTGGGCGGGTACAGCAAACCGAACACAAGCAAGTGCCAGACTTAGCCCCATCAAAAGTATGTGAGGACTTGGGGGTACATAGCATATTACCTGATACATTCCCCTTGTTACAAAAAGTATTTAAGATAGATTTAATAA
>RJWM01012261.1:0-57223 GCA_004363535.1 Dasyprocta punctata | reverse complement strand
GTACAGGAATGCTATTGATTTTTGAGTGTTGACTTTGTATCCAGCTACACTACTGAATTTGTTTATTAACTCTAGTAGCCTTTTGATGGAGTTTTTAGGGTCTTCTGTGTAAAGTATCATGTCATTTTCAAATACTGATAATTTAACGTCTTCCTTTCCTATCCTTATTCCATTTATTTCTCTCTCTTGTCTGATTGCTCTAGCTCATATTTTCAGAACTATATTGAATACGAGTGGTGATAGTGCACAACCTTGTCTTGTTCCTGATTTTAGAGTGGAAACTTTCAGTTTTTGTCTATTTAGTATAATGTTGGCTGTTGGTTTGTCATAGATGGCTTTTATCAGATTTAGGTAGATACCATCTATTCCAAGTTTCTGTGAGGCTTTCATCATGAACAAGTGTTGGACTTCATCAAAGACTTTTTCTGCGTCTATTGAGATGATCATATGGTTTCTGTCTTTGGCTCTGTTGATGTGGTGTATTACATTTATTGATTTGTGCATGTTAAACCATCCCTGCATCCCTGGGATAAATCCCACTTGGTCATGATGTATAATCTTCTTGATGATTTGCTGCATTCTGTTTGCCAGTATTTTATTGAGAATCTTTGCATCAATGTTCATTAGGGAGATTGGCCTATAGTTCTCCTTTTGGTTGGGTCTTTCTCTGGTTTTGGTATCAGAGTAATACTTGCTTGCAGGAATGAGGAAGAATTGCTTCCCTTTCAATTTCATTGAAGAGTTTGAGAAGTATTGGCAATAGATCTTCTCTAAATTTCTTGTAGAATTCAGCTGTGAATTCATCAGGACCTGGGCTTTTCTTTGTTGGTAAATTTTTAATTGCATTTTTAATTTCAGTAGCTGATATTGGGTTATTCAAAATTGTTGTATCTTCTTGATTCAGCTTTGGTAATTCATACACAGAGGAATTTGTCCATTTCCTCTGTGTTTTCCACCCTATGTGAGTAAAAATTTTCAAAGTAGGTTTTCATGATCTTCTGAATTCTGTGGGATCTGTAGCAATTTTCCCTTTTTATCCTTTATTGCATGAATTTGAGGTTTTTCTTTCTTTTTCTTGATGAAGTTGACTAGAGGTTTATAAATTTCGTTTATTTTCTCAAAGAACTGGCTCTTTGACTGATTAATTCTTTGCATTGTTTTCTTAGTCTCAAGTGTGTTAATTTCTGCTCTGATCTTTATAATTTCCTCTCTTCTATGAGTTTTGGGTTTGACTTACTCTTCTTTTTCTAGAAGCCTGAGGTGTAGTATTAGGTTGTTTATTTGTGCTCATTCTGTTTCCTTGATGTGACAATTTATTGCTATATATTTCCCTCTATCTTAGTTACTTTTCACTAGTTGCTGAGATAAAATACCTGACACCCAAAATTAGGGAAGGAAAGGTTTATTTCTTACAGTTTCTCAGGAGTTTCGGTCCATATTCAGTTGGCTCCAAGGCAGTGTGGCATGGCAGGGCTGCCATTCATGGCCGCTGTAAGAAGCAAGGCGCTCTGGTGAGTGAGAGAGAATGTGCGAGAGAAGGCGGAAGCAAGCAAGAGGAAGACCCGCCTCCCTTACACTTATCTCAGCTCCACCCCTGGGTGGGTGCAGCACTAACATCATCAATCCCAGCGCTAGACAACAAATCAATTACAAGCGCCAGACTCAGCCCCATCAAAAGTATATGAGGCTGGGAATTTGGCTCAGTAGCTTAAGCACCTGCCTGGCAGGCACAAGGTTGTGAATTTGATCTGCGGTGCCACAGGAAAAAAAAAAGAGGAAAAGTATATGAGGACTTGGGGGTACACAGTATCACCCAATACATCCTCTTAGGACTGCTTTCATTGTGTCCCACAAGTTTTGGTATGTTGTATCTGAATTTTCATTGAATTTTAGGTATTGTTTAATTTCTTCTTTAATTTCATCTGTAATCCATTGGTTGTTCAAGAGGTTGTTACTTAATTTCCATGCGTTTATGTAGGTTTTGCAGCTTTTTTTGCCATTAAATTCAATTTCAGTGCACTATGATCAGATAATATGCATGGGATAATTTCAATCCCTTTTCATTCACTTAAGCATGTTCTGTTGGCTAATATATGCTCTATTTTAAAGAACATCTCGTGTGCAGCTGAGAAAAATGTGTACTCTGATGTTGTTGAGTGGAACACTCTGTAAACGTCTACTAAGTTCATTTGTTCACAGGTTTGATTCAGTTCTGTTATTTCTTTGCAGACTTTTTGTCCATTTGATGTATCTCTTCATGACAATAGGTTATTAAGGTCCCCTGTTACAATTGTGTTGTTGTGCATTTGGATTTTCATGTCTATTAGTATTTGTCTTATATAGTTGGTTGCTCCTGTATTTGGTGCATATATATTTATGACTGTTAGTTCTTCCTCTTGAATTTTTCCCCTAACAAGTATGTAGTGACCTTTTTTGATTATTTTTGCTTTGAAGTTTACACTGTTTGCAAACAGAATAACTACCCTGTCTTTTTTCTGGGTTCCTGTTGCATGGAATATTGTTTTCCATCCTTTGACTTTTAGTCTGCCAGTTTCCTTTTGAGTCAGATGTGTTTCTTGTATACAGCATATTGTTGGATCCTGTTTATTGATCTATTCTGTCAACCTATTTCTTTTAATAGGTGAATTGAGGCCATTTACATTGATGGATATAACTGATATGTACTGGCTCAACTTTGTCATGTAATTTTCCTATTTTTGCTTTTCTCCCTTATTTAATTGCTTGTCCTGTCTGGTGGTTTCTTTCTGTTGTTGTTCTGGGAATTGTAGTCATTTTTATCTCTCTCTAGTATGTCTCTCAGTACTCTTTCTAGAGTTGGCTTGGTGGACATGAATTTCTTCAGTTGTTTTTTGTCATGGAAGTATCTTATTTCTCCATTAAATTTCAAAGAAAGTTTTTTAAAGTACATCAATCTGGGTTGAAAGTTGTTTTCCTTCAGGGCTTGGAACACCTCACACCAAGCTCATTTTGACTTGAGGTTTTTTTGCTTAGAAGTCTGCCATGATTCTAATAGGCTTTTCTTGGTAGGTGAGCTGTGTCTTTTCTGTAACAGCTTTTAGTATTCTGTTTTTATGCTGAATTCCTGGGATCTTAATTATTATGTCTGAGTGTAAATTTATTTTGGTTATGATGGTTGGGTGTTCTTCATGCGTCACTTATCTGCATATCAGATTCTTTTCCCATGTTTAAGAAATTTTCTGCTATTATTTCTGTGAATAATTTTTCTTTGTCATTTGCATTGACCCTGCATACTCATTGATACCTGTTAGTCTTACATTGTTTCTCTTTGCATCGTCTTGAAGCTGTTGAATTGTCATTTCATGCTGCCTTGCTATTTTTAAAGGTTCTTTCCTTTCATGATCACTGGCTGCACTCCTGTCCTGATCTGAAATTCTATCCTTAGCTGTAGTCAAATTTTTTTGCCAGCTTTCAATAGGATTTTTTATTTCTTGGATATCTCTTTGAATTTGTTTCATGCAATGTACATCTTTTCTGTATTGTTCATTCAAGGTTTCCCTCATTTCCCCATGCTCCTGTACTTTTTTTATCTATGTCTTCTCTAGCTATGCTGAGCAACTCCTTTATTTGGATTGTTACTTCTTTCTTTACGTGAGAGACTATTTCTAATCTGATTGCTTGCTAATCTATAGCCTCATGAATTTTTTTTATGTTTTTTTTAATTTTAGGCAAAAGGAAAACAAGAAATCAAAACATAATGATTTCACCCCAACCAACAAAACAACAACAATCATCAGCATATTGGATATTCCTGAAAATTATTTAAGGCAAAAAATACAGACATGAAACATTATCTAACTAATTGTTAACACATTTGTTTTCAAATGAACATTTCACATTAAAAATAAAATCTGAAGGTGAGCCTAAAAAAATTACATTTTACTCAAAATTCTTTTTTCTCTGTCATACCAAATTTTTTATATACATAGATTTTGTTTCAGATGACATGATACTCTACCCAGAGGATCCCAAGAACTCCACACCTGTCTTTTTGTGACAGCAATGTACTGAGGTCTGCCAATGCAGTTGTATTGAGGCTTACTTGATTTTTCATGTCTATTAATAATTGTTTTATATAACTGGATGGACTAGTGTTTGTTGCATTATTATCTCTTCCTCTTAGATTGTTCCCTTACCAATGTATAATGACCTTCTTTGTTTCTCTTAGTCAGTTTTAGCTTAAAATTAACTTTATCTGCAAATAGAATAGCCACCTCTGCTTTTTTCTGGACTCCTGTTGCCTGGAGTATTGTTTTCCATCCTTTGACTTTCAGTCTATGAGTATCTTTTTAAATTAAATGTGTTTCTTGTATGCAGCATATTGTTAGATCTTGCTTCTTGATCCATTCTGCCAGTCTATGTCTTTTGACTAATGAATTAAAACCATTAACATTGATGATTAAAACTGATATGTATTGACTTATCTTTATCATGTCACTTTCTTTTTTCCTGGTGGATTCCTCCTATTGGGGTTTGTGGAGCTGTAGTACTTATCATCCCTTTCTAAAATGTCCTTCAAAATATTTTGGAGTGCTGGTTTAGTGGTCATGAATTTCCTCAACTGTTTCTTATCATGGAAGTATTTTATTTTTCCCTCTATTTTGAAAGATAGTTTTTCAGGATACATCAATCTGGGTTGAAAGTTGTTTTCTTTTAGAACTTGGAGTACTTCACTCCAAGCTCTCCTTGACTTGAGGGTTTGTGCTGAGAAGTCCACTGTAATTCTGATGGACTTTCCTTTATAGGTGATTTGTTTCTTTTCCCTAATAGCTTTTAGAATTTTATTCTTGTGTTGAATTTCTGGAATCTTGACTATGATATGCCTGGAAGTGGAGTTTTTTTTTTTTATCATTGCTAATTGGAGTTCTATATGCCTCACTTATTTGTATGTCAAATTCTTTTTCTCTACCAGCAAAATTTTCTGACACGATGTCTATAAGGATGTTTTTAATATCATTTGTAGAATCTCCTGCTTGTTCATGGACCCCTATTAATCTTGTTATTTTTCTTCATTTTGTCAAGCAACTGCTGGATTAATATCTCATGATCCCTTGCTAGTTTCGAAGAATCTTTCTTTTCCTGGTCACTAACTGCAAGCCTGTCTTCAATATCTGAGATCCTGTTCTCACATTGGCTTAATCTGCTTTGAAAACTTTCAATGGATTTTCTATTCTGGATATCTACTTGAATCTGCTTTATGGAATCCATTTGTTTCCTATGTTGTACTTCCATAATTTGCTGAAGCTTGTTTATTTTTTTGTCTGTATCTGCCCTAACATCACTAAGCATGGTGTATATTTTGATAATCTCTGTGGTTATTTGAAAGATTATTTCTGATTTCATTTTTTCTAAAGCCTCATTCAACTGCTTTGTTACCACTTCTAAGAAACCTTGTAGGGGGCTTTCGGATTTTCCAGCCTCATTGCCCCCTGGGTTTGCTTTCAGTGAACTGGGTGTCTGGGGTTGTGACCTGTTTAGGTGTCTTCTCATTTCTTTTCTTTTTTATCTTAATTCCTAAAGTGATACCTGTTAGTTACCTGCAGTGGGTTACTTTAATGGTGGTATTAAGGACTTACAGGTGATGAGCACTTCCCGGAGATATCTTCCTGGTGTAACTGGTTTCTGGGCTCCGAGTCTACTGGAAAATCCCACCTCCTCAGTTTGTCAGAAATGAGAAACCACTACTCACCTAGCCCAGTCCCTAGTTCCTTGGCACCACACCCCAGCCCTCTCTGTGACCCCCAGTCACTCCCAGTCCTGAAGCAGCAAGGCCAACAGCTATCCAGTTCAGTTGAGTCAGTTCTGGCTACAGTGGCACCCACAGCACCAAACACAGCCAACAAAACAATAAACTGATCCAACCCCTGATTTACAACCCCCAACCATATAAACTGAATTTATATCCATACAACAGGATGCAAAACAATCATATACAATACTTAGGTTCACAAAATGTCCATTCTGTCCCCAGGGTGAGACCCAAAATGAATTTAAGAAAAAGCAGAAAAGTGGGGAAAGGGAAAAGAGACTGTAAGTAGGTTGCAAAACAAAGATGGGTCCACCAACTCAGGGAAACCATTTCAGAAGACTGAGGAAAAAGAAAGCCAAAAGAGACAGAAAAGAGAACAGAACAAGACCAGGCCCAAAGGGAGGGCAGAAACCACACTCACACCAGGAGGGAACAGAAAAGAAAGAAAGAAAGAAAGAAAAGAAAAAAGAGTCCACTTCCGGGGTTCTCTCTGCATTCACTGGTAAACAGCCTGTGGAGACAGCAGCCCAATTCGTGGCACTGTATCTCCGCAAGCCAGCAACTGTACGTGGGCGGAGTAGTAGACAACCTTAGCAGGCCTGTCCTGAGAGCAGCCTCCTCGGGCTCCCAGCCATCCAGGCAGTCTCCGTGGGTCTGTGCCCAGCTACGAACCGCTGGGGGAAGCTGGTTACAGTTTTAGCCCCAGGCATTTCTGGCCCGACTCAGGAACCGCTTCCGGCAAATTGCTTTCTCTCCAGACGACCAAGCCCTCTGCACTCACCACCAGCCAGCACAGTCCTCCGTGCCCGCCACTCTCCTCCACTGAGGAATGATTCTGCAGAGGTCCGGGGGTCGCCGGCTGCCACCAACACCACGACCGTACACCACCAGGCTCCAACCGCTCTCCTCGCGCAGTGAGTTTGGCTCTGGGTGAAGGCTCTACCAGCTACCACCTTCTTCTTAATTGAACCTTTCATTCTTTTTGTGGGGTTTGGTTCAGACTTGAAGCTCTTCCTGGGTCCAAGGAACCCATCTCCCTCCTTTTCGTCTTTCTCAAAATGGTGTGTTCCCATGTCTAGACGGTGTCTCTGAGAGGCTGCTTTCCCTGCATCCTACTACTCCGCCATCTTCCCAGAAGTCCTGGATCTGTTTTTTTAGTTTCACTTGCTATCCTTTCAGAAATTTCAGGTGTATGACTTTTAATGTCCTCTTTGTTGATGCCTCCTGTGCTTGTTCCTGATGGACTGAATGTTTGTGATTGCATTTTGCTTTTCCATTTTGTCATTTTCATCTCTTGGGTTAATATTTGGTCTTTCAATCCCACTAGTCTTAACTGTTCATAGTGCATGTCTTAGTGTCCTACTGTGTGGTTGATGTTTGCCCAATTGCTGGGTCCCACAATGAAGGGGAGGGCCAGTCACCTGAATTCCTCCTGTTGGGTGAGTCCAATATTCCTCCTAGGCTGACTGGCCTAGGGGTATTGGTTTAAATCTGCCCTTAGTTCCTACTGTTACTATGGCTGACTCAGGCTGTTCCAGGCCCCCAGATCTACCTGGCTATAGTGTTTGCCTCAGCTGGGATCCTACAGTGTCACTGGGTGTCTTGTAAGTCCTTTTGATTTCCTCCGCATTGGGGGAGGCCTTGTCAGCACTCTCCTCAACCCACCCAGTGTTCTCTGTATGGAGGAAGGACTCGCCCATGCTCTTGCCAGGCTCGCCAAGGTCGGATAGCTGGGGGGGGGGGTGTTTGTTCGCTACTGCTCCTGTTTACCCACTAATGTTCTCTGTTTAAGGGGGACACTCACCATTCTGCCACAAGCCTGCTGAGGTCCTCTGTGTGGGTGAGGGGTTGCTGAGGCTCCCATCAGCCCAGCAAGGTTCTGCAGGTGGTGGAAGGGGTCACTGATTGTTCGTGGGCTGCAGTGGTCTTTTGGGTGGTGGGGAAGGGTGACCTACGAGCCTACCACTGTCCCAGGTCTGGGGGAAGAGGAGGAGAGGCAGCCAGTGATCCTGTGCTGCCCCAGGTCCTGGGGGAAGCACGGAGGAGAGGCTCATTTTTAATGTTACTGTACAAGTAGTGCAATGTTAATACTCAGTGAACTTTACTCTTCAACATATGGCTTGAAGTATTTAAGTTGACTAAAGGTATCTCTTTTAATATTAGCTATTCTCTTCAGTGGCAGTAGCAAATATTTTTCTCAGTTTGGCGACGCTGGCGATCCAGCCCAGGGCTTCATTCATACTGGGCAGTTGCTCTACCGCTGTGCTACACCTCCACTTCAGAAAAGATTCTATGTATGATTCCAGTCTTTTTGGAAATAAAAGTCTTAAAAGAGTTACTTTAGGTAAAGTGCTATTTTAAAAACTTTCCCTGCTTTGTTGAAGCAATTGACTGTACACCTCAGTATATGTATGTGTCTTATATTCCTTATTCTCCTCACGTACTAATCTACAATTATGTTTTAGGTGGGGTATACTTTAGTCTGCACTCTATTTCATTCTCTCTTTCATATCAGTTGTGAATCCAGATTTTTTTTAAGGAAGAAAAGAAGTTACTGTTTTATTAAGAAATTACTCTTAATGGATATTAGCATTTCTAGGTTTCCTATTCCGAGGAAGTATGAATATACGCAACAAAGGGTTTGCATCCAGGCTGCAATTTTTTAATCATTAAATCCAAACCTCTAGCATCACTTGCAAATCGTTCTATGAAATTAGCCAGCACAGACACCATAGAGCAGCTGAATGCATTTGGAAGATGAATGCATTCTATAGAGTTCATAGGCTCGACAGAGGGCTTTTTGCAACTCCAAATTTGTTGAGATACCATATTTCAGTGGGAGAACTTTTAAGACTGCCACATGGAATTAAAACTTTAGTGGAGCTAACCAATGATCTTGGCATACTTAAAACGAGTTGTGCTGTTTCTGCTCAACAGGACAGAGCAATTAACATTATTGATGCAATTGCTCTTTGGAGGCCCATGGAAATTAGCTGGAGGTTATGAATTATCACAACCTTCAGGAAGAGTTCTCAGTGGGGCCATCCTAGAATTTATCTACATGATTGTCGCATCTTTATCAAGTATGAAGTCAACAGGAGGATATGCTAGGCAACTGAGAAGTTATTGGTGGGCTAACAAAACAATTGAATTGTAATACGAATCTAACTCTTCCCTCAGCAGACATTGTAAACTGTACCTCAGGAATTCATCGTGTCCTGTTTGGTGAAACCTCCAGCGGAATGATTAGCTATTCCTATCTTTCATCTTCCTGGAGTCTGCGGTCGTCTAAATAAATAATTTCTAAACAAGTATGTTTTTAAACCTTTGCCCTATTCAAAATGGCAGACTTGACTAAGTCCCTAACAAATAATGGTGGTGCCTTTTGCCCTGTTGCTGGGTCCATTAAAAACTCCTTTTTTAAAGAGATCTGTAACTCAGGTTTCTGTGAGAGAAGAAACTTGGCATGGAAACTAGTGAGAGAATGGTGATTATTTGCTGTTATTACTTGCTCTTTTTTTCTTTTTAGTGCCTTATTTCCAAGCTGAATTATGGGAAAGCAAATAAAAACTGAAGTGAGTTCAGGGCTGCTGTTTTTCATCCATAGCTTGAGTTTAATTACATAACTGAAGATCAAAATTATATACTCTTGAGGACAATGTAGCCAGTTTGCCCTGGATGTGGGAATGCTTTTGGACCCTTTGTCCTTATAATCAGTTGAATTTGTCCCCTTCTTTCACAAGATGTGATGTCCTTATAACTGACTAAAATCCTTTTCCAAGAGCATTATCTATATATTTGAATTTTTTGTTACTCTTTAATAGCATGTGGATAAAAAATGTTTCCACTTAAAACATCTGAGATAACTTGTAACAGTCAGTAATATTAAGCTAAACATGGAGTTATTGGAAAGTGAACATAAATGTTTATCTCTTACCCCTAGGACAGCATCATGTGGGGGCAGAGGTCACGGACTTGACAGGCCTATCTAGTGGAGCCAGGTGGAGTTTTGTCTGTGGTTGGTGCTTATTCACGACAGTGGAGTTGGGATAGAGAAAACATATCAGAAGTTTTGTAGTGCTAAAGGTGGTGATGTCAGAGTGGATCCAAAAGAGTTGTCAGACAAGAGGCCTGGTTGAGAAATTGGTCAAGAAACTGACCCCAAAGGATATGGCTGAAGGTAAACACATCAGGAAACAAATGAATAGTTCTGGACAAGGCAGAGGTGGGCTGTTTTGTTGACTTTTGGAG
Organism: Dasyprocta punctata; assembly: GCA_004363535.1. Lineage (NCBI taxonomy): Eukaryota > Metazoa > Chordata > Mammalia > Rodentia > Dasyproctidae > Dasyprocta > Dasyprocta punctata. Next base: position 47,184 of record RJWM01012261.1, on the reverse strand, counting down.
ATACAGGTCAGGGCAGTGATTTTGTTTTGTATGTTCTGGTGTGCACACGTATGCAGGGAGGTAGATTCATTTATGGTCATGAGTGTGGGCTGAGCACTCTTTAATTTTTGCAAAACTTAAAATTTTTGACTGTATTGGTATCACCACTTTCTTTTGATAAACTGTTATTCTGTATGTGGTTATTAGAGATTGTGTGTGTTTTCTATGGTTTGTAGGAAAAGTAAAGAAACCTGTATCATCAGTTTCTGACTGACGTTGGCCAGGTAGGGTCATATATTTGTGACAGGACTAGTATCACGAAAAGGGCAATTTCAGGAAGAATTACAAACTTAGAGTTTAGGACCAATTCTTCCATTTAGTGGTTTAGTTAATGTAAAGAATCATTAATTCAAATCAGGGCAATTGGAAAAGTTAGATAGCATATTAAACACAAGGTTGGACAGAATATTAAAAAATCTGCTTCTGGGGAAAGAGAGAGAGAGAAAGAGGAAGAGGAATAATTGGCGAGGATGTGGGAGAACTGAGAAGCTCAGAGTCGGTTTTTTGTCTGCTTTACCTCTGGGGATACTTACCCTTTCCAGGGGGAGTGGCCGAGCTGCTTGCTGTACTTTAAAAGCTCCAAATAAGAGTCCAGGTTCACCAAGGCAGACTGGTAAGCTCTTGGCATTTTGGGTTAGGAATTCAAAGAGCTGAACCCTAAGAATCAAGAGAACTGGGAGATCATGCTCTTCTGGGACTGCAGCTATAAAAAAGTCCAGTTTCTAAATTAGAATGAAATTAATTCAAGATGTTCGCTCCACTGGTTGCATGCCAAAATAGAACTTCCATTCTCTCTGGTGAAAGATAGCATCATTCTATACTTCAAATTGTTTATACAAGCAAAGTTTGCAAATAAAATGCATGGCAGGACAATAAAAAATAATCAAAGAGATGAGAAAACATAGCAAAAACATCAGAAGAAATAATATATATAAGCACACAATGGCTCTGGATACTCTAGTTGTCAGGTTGTATTCTTAAAGTAATGATGCTTGTTACCTTTAAGAATGGGGAAAAAAATGGAAAATTTTGACAGAAAGTAGGAAGCTATAAAAAAAACCAGCAACTGGAAATTCTAAAACAAACAAGCATAAAATGAAATTGATGGATTCAATAGACTCAGTGCTAAAAGTAATAGACCCAGATGAAGAAAGAATCACAAGTTGAAAAGTGAGTCAAAAGAAAATGTACAGATGGAAGTACTGAGTGACAAAGGGAAGAAAAATACAGAAGACAGGCGAAAACATAGAGACATGGGGACAGGATGCTGCACTTACTGGAATTTTTATTTTATGAAAAAATAAGATAGAATTTCATATTCGTATCTTAAGAGAATAACAACAGTAACATCTAGAAAACTGGAAAAAGCAGTATTTGCAAAGATAATACCTGAAAAATTTCCAAACCTGATTAAAGACATCAAGACACATATTCAAGCAGTGATAATTGAGCAGGGTAAATAAAAAATCCATAACTAGGAATAAATAAAAAAAATCTTAACAAGCAGGCAGAAAGTTATTAAAGTCAAATAATGGAACTAAATCCATTCTGACAACTGACTTCTCAGTAAAATCAGATATAAATCAGGAAGCAAATGTAAAAATAGACTTGATGTGCAGGGAGCAGGCGCCAGTGGCGCAGCTAAAGCCTGAGGTTCAGGGTCTCAGGGCGCAGGACTGGGCCTACGCAAGCGGAAGTGACTGCGTTTGTGACTTCCTCCTGGCACCTTCAGCAGTGGAACCTGTATCCATTGGTTATATATTTATTCTTGGTTTTTGATGCTTTTTGAGATTTAAGGAGGAGAGAGGTATTAGGTAGTGTTCATTATTCCCCAAGCTTTTCACAAATCATACTGGCTTACGTGAATCTTTCCATAGTTTGTGACGGAGAAAGTAACACGAACAAAGGCCTTGCTTTGCTTGACGCAATGAAGCACCGTTAAACACCATCTGAAACAGACCTGGGTCAGGCGAGTCATTGTCATGCTATGGAGAATTCTAAGATATTAACATACGACATTGGAAAAGTACTTTGTGTATACGAAAGTCAAAAGGAATCTCATTCTCATTCCTGGGTCAAAAATATTTAGTACAAGCAAACACTTTAAGAGCTTTTTTGTGAATTACTACCAAGAATCAGATTCTTGAGGTCAACATTACTTTAAGTCAAAGTTTGGTCCTGTCTTAATATTTGTCTCTCACAAAGGAAACATTCTCTTAACCTGTGATTTTAACCACCTTTTAAAGAAACTCTTCTCAGCTGACAAAGTGCTAATAGTAATCTCTCAGAATTTCTAATAAGTAATTATCAGAACCAGCACATTATGGTTAAAGCTTGTATCTCAAATAGTGTCATGCATGTTTTTGGAATTGTTCAAAAATTTTTAACGTGGTCTATCCTCATTCTATTGCCCATGGGAACGACGTGATTTGATATTGCATAGCTTGTCCTCTGCACTGTCGACATGAAGCCAGCCCAGAGGAAGACGTTGGCAGACGGAAAGTGGTAATTGACAATGGTGTGTGCGATGATGCTTTGGACAACCTAACTGTGAAAAATTGAATCTGAAATTTAAGATGCCCTGAAATGGGGGTAGACTCTGAGCATTTTCCAAATAACTCCAGTTTAGTTAAAGACAAATGTGTAAACCCTGGTCCAGGTATAGAAGAAAAGATCAGTGACCCAGTCACGGGGAAATGTGGTAGCAATCACTGTGGACAGGGATAGTCTGGGACCCTTGTGCCTCTGCTGCCTGAGTTCTGTCCAATTGGAGAGGAGGACTCCTAGCCCCTTGCCTCAGCTTTCCATGGACACACTCGGCCAGAAATAAAGATGGACACATATAGATGCTTTAATTCTATTACGTGATTTGTTAATTGATTAAGAAAAAAGAAAAATTATTGAAGCAGATGATCATTTAATACAGTGTTCCATGACCAGTGTTTTCCTCTGTTAATCCTTAATGCAAAAGGGATCAATGTTAGAAACTGTTCCACATTGATTGTTAAACCGAGTATAATCTTTATAATCCCTTGGAATATAAATTCTATGAGACGTAAGGAAGGGAAAGAAATTCAAGTGCTCTTTGAAGGCCTTGGCTTTTTACCATCTGCTTGTTGATTCATTGGTCCCATTTCTTTCTCATCTGTTTATTTGCATAGCAGCACCAGCTGCCCCCTTGGATTTGAATTGCCTGACTTAATCAGACAGGCCCCTGATTGAGAGCTGAGTTACAAATTGGCAGATGAATACCAAATTGTTTTTAATAAGACACACAGTTCTGGGTGCTTTGTGCCTGTGCTATAACTGTTTGTTGGCAGCTACAATAACCAGCAGCATGCCTTTCATCTTGAAGAGAAAGGCAAAAGGCGTTCAAAAAAAGCCTTTGAATTTTGTACTCAGAAATTCCACTCATCTGCCTAATGTTCTTTTTTTTTTAATTAGAAGGATACACATATGACTTAATTAATCAAGCCTGTCTTAGGGAATTATGCATTTATTAATGGTTTCTGCACTCAAGCACATTATTAAGGGATTTGTGCTAAGCACCTGACATAAAGCAGACTAATTTTGCTTGCTTTGCTTAATGTATTGAGAAATGGCATGTTGATCAGATTTCAAAACATTCTAGCTATGAACTAATGTCCTATTTAAAGGGCTTAAAAATTCAGCGCTTTGGCAATCTAGCCTAACAGTGCTTTCATTACAAGGCACTCAACAACTGGAAAGGAGGAGTAACTTGATAGGGGGCATTAAGAAGTGAAAAGAAAGAGCAGAAGGGGAACCCTTCTGAGGGCAGGGCAGGGCAGGGCGAGGCAGGCAGGGCCTCTGAGGACTGAGTTTGTTGTTCTCTTGCTTTAGTCTTTCCATAGGTTTTGGTGCCCACATCTGGACTGATCTTGCACAGACATCTGCTGGATGGCGTGGTGTGGGAAGGAGAAGTTCAAGGTAACGCATCAAGCTGGGCAGTGCCAGCTGCCACATCAATCTCATCCATCCCTGTGACTGTTTCTTAACATTCATGTCCTTCCCATAGGTGCTAGGCTTGTGTCTGTTTTGCTCATTTTTAATTACTTGGTAGCCAGCTCAGTCCTTGGCACTTTGCAAGTTCTTGGCGTTTGTTGAATGAATGTTGTACATCTTCTTAGGTTCTTTTGGGAATGCAGCTTGGAAGAAGGGACATTGGAAGGAAGGAGTGAATGGAGACAGCAAATCCATTGTCCACTGTCACGTAACGGGTCACTGTAGAGCAGGGATTTGAATACAGACCATCCATGAGTCTGTTCTCTTATATTGTAATATGACATTATTACCCTATATTTATAGATAAAGATTTTGAGATTTAAAGAAGTTCAGAAATAAGGTTAGTCAAAGATGTACAATCAAAATGTTTGGAGATTGGATATGAATCTTAATTTTTGTGACTTCAATTTTCATTGCTTCACCACTTCACTTTATCAAAAATATTTCAGTTGTAAGTGATACAAATGTAAGCTGAACTGTCCTGCAGACAACAGGGAATTAACTGCCTCTTACGTGTCCCACAGAACGTGGTCTCAGAATGGCTGATGTTATGGTTTCATCAAGATGTCCCTCAAAGCCTCATGTGCTCATAGGTGGGCTTTTGAGAGGCGGCTGGATCGTGGGTATATGACGCTGGGATTAAGGGTGTTGATGACTGAACTGGCTTAGCGCTGTTCTGGGTGAGGGTAATGGAAACCCAGACCTGGGCGTGGGTGGCACCAATGAATAGGCTGGTAACCCGGATGGAATGTAAAGGGACGTGAATGCAGGCTGCTGCCGCCTGCTACCTCCTGTCTGCCACCCCACCCGGCCTTGGAGCCAGCCAGCTACGGACTAGCACCGCTACAAACTGCAAGTGAAGTAGACCTTTTTTCCTTTAACTTGTGGGTGTCAGGTATTTCAACACAGCAACAAGAAAAGTAACCAAGAGAGCTGGAGCTAGAAGTTCTAAGTTAGGTTATTGGAGCTCAGATTTTTCAGATGGGCTCTCTCCATGTGACCTGTAGATTAAAGGTAAAATACTTTTACCATCTTAGCAGCTTCAAGGGAAAGAAAATACCTTACTTTGATATTCAGGGTGGAGTGGTCCCTGGAATTGTCTGGTGAGTTCAGCATGAATACCATCTCATCCTCTCCAGGGGAAAGGGATACCAGTTTGGATACCTGCTTCAGTCCTGTGTCAGATATTCTGGTGGGGATCAGAGGTCATCACCTCCCTGACCATAAGACGCATTGGGGGAGGGGTCTCAAAAGGAAGGAGTTTGAGGCTAATGATTGAATAGCAGGTGTTCATGTTCTCTCAGTTCTGGTGCTGTATGGAAAATGTTTTGGATTATACATTTGCAACTATTTCCCAGTTACTCAACTTTCTACAAGAGCCCTTAGTTAGTTACTAGCCTCTGTGAACCATGGTGATTTTCATCCATAAATAGTCTCTCATACAGGGTTGTGGTGAATGAATGAGTCAGTGCATGTGAAACACTTAGCACAGTATCCACTTTGCAGAATTACGAATAAGAAGCACAAGAGAAGTTTTTGAGTAGTTGAATATTGTGGATGAAAATTTTGAAGTTATATTAAGCTAAGGAAGTAGTTGTGGAATTTGCTCAATACATTTTTTTAATTAGCTTTACTGACTCATAGTTATGATTACCACCTTTCCATCGTCATTGCAGCATGTGCTTGTATCCTTAGCCCCCTTTGCGACTCACTTAATCAACTGTTTGCACCAACAGTGTTTGAGACTCTTAAGTGATGTTGATTCTTTCCTCTTACAATAATCAAACCTTAAGCTACCTTCTCTTAAAAGTTATGACAGCAGCCTTTACCCTTATCCTGTTTTTTGAAGTAACTCCCTTTTTATCAGGCTTTTTGAAAGGCCACTGTACCTTTACCACATCTTCTCAGTTATTCTTTAAACAACTCAGTCTAGTTGGGTGACATGAACCTTTCAGAGCCAAGTGCCCAAGCTGCAACCCCAAATCCACCTATTTTTTGCAAAACTCCAACACTGCAATTAAACCTGAATGCTGGGGTTTTAGTTCATGAAAGTCAGCTCATACATTAACATTGTTTGCTTTAAAAGAAAAACACAGTAACACAAAAGCCATAGGTTCGCCACCACTGCTGTGGCCTCTGCAGACGTTCCTGCGTCATTTGAGCTGCTTGTAGGAGGACCAGCGATACCTCTTCTGGTGGCCCGAGGAGGCCGCTCTGAACAGACAGCCCTCCAGCCACCTCCAGGTTGGCAGAGCTGAGTGTCTAAGGCAGCGTGAGAGGCTCTGTAAGGACGTGGCGTGTATAGCCTGGCATGGAGTCTGCTCCCCATTTCACTCCAGGTGGTGTCAGGATGGCAGACGGTGCTCCCCTTCCTGCTGAAAATCTTCCTTAAGCTGTGCCGTCCCCTCTGTTTCACACCATTAGTCATTATTTTGAGTTCTGGCAGGGAAATAGGCCCTGTGAGGCAAATCAATTTTTATGGCATTATTAACTATTATTAACTCTTAAATAGCTAAGTCAATTCCATTTGAAGAGGGCATGGAAAAGATGTGTTTCAAATAATTGAGGATAGGAGAGAAGTAGAGTTAGAATGAGTAGAGCATTTTTAAGAAGATATTCATAAGGACAGTGGGAAGCATGATGAGTTTGTTGTTCAGCTTTCCATCATTATGACAAGATACTAAGATAAACAATTTAAAAGGAGGCAAGATCTGTTTTGGCTCTTGATTTCAAAGGTTATAGTCCATTGTTTCTTGGCTTTGTCATTTTGGGCCTGTGGGGAGGCAGAAAACTATGGTGAGGAGCTTGTGTTGCAGCAAAGCTGTTCACCTTATGGTGGCCTGAAAACAAAGACAGAGAGAGGAAAGACCTGGGCTCCAACATCCTTTTCAGGCACACTTGCAATGACCTAACTGCCTCCCATAGGCCCTGCCTCTTGATGGTTCCATCACTGCCCAGGAGCAGTGCTACAGAGTAGTGACCAAGCCTTTGGCATATGGGCCTTTCGGAGACACTTCAGATCTAACTGTAGCAAGAGGGGTGAACTATTTCATGCATGTCATCCTGCCATCGAACAATAACAAGGAAAGCAGAAACTTCATATTGCCTCCACTGCTCACTGAAATTGATTCATGTATTAGGTACTTAACCAAGTGTTTCACATGTGCAATCTAGTTCCCAGAATGAACCCTATGAAGTCAACAAAATTAAGTCCCTTAAAGACAGGAAACTGTAGTTACAAGTGATTAAGCAAGTGGCCGAAGCTGATGGGCCGGGAAATGGCTAATTTTAAATTTGATCCATTCAGTTACTCATTCCCTGAACAAATACTTCGTCTTAGTTACTTTCTCATCACTGAGACACAAAAGCTGATGCCCTCAGGTTGAAGGAGGAGAGGTTTACTTAGCTCACAGTTTGTAGAGGTTTTTTCCACAGTTGGTTGGTGTTATGGTTTGTGTTTGGATGTCTCCCCAAAGCCTCATGTAGTCATGGAAGCAGCTGAATCTAGCATTCGTGATCAGTTCATTGTCTAGCACTGGGATTGGTCAGTGTGAGTGCTGTACCCACCCAGGGACAGGGAGCTGGCATACAATATAAGAGAGAGAGGAGGTGTACCATTCCCTTTTTGCCTCTGCACCTGTTTTTTTGCCCTTGTTGTCTTTGGTACCTGCTGCCACCATGAATGGCTGCCCCAGTGCCATGCCACCCTGCTGTGGAGCCAGCTGATTATGGACTGAAACCTCCACAAACTGTAAGCTAAATAAGTCTTTCCTTCCTTCATTTTGGGTGTTGGGTATTTTGTCCCAGTAACTAAGAGAAAAGTAACTAAGAGAGTTGGCTCTAAGGCAAGGCGGCATGGCAGAGGAGAAACAGCTCACAGTGTGGCAGAAGGAAGTGGGGGATCAAGGGATGAGGGCCACAGCCCCAGCAGCTGACTTCCTCCGGCCAGGCTTCACCTCCCATGTCACATTCAGTTAACACCTCGTCGGTGGAATAATGTATCCCTGTGATCCAGGCACCCCCCAAAGCCCCACCTGCAAGTGCACATGGCTGTAGGGGAACATCTAAATATAAACCATAATGTACTTTTTGAGAAACCGTTGTACAAAGGCTGTGTTCTAACTTTGAGTTATGATAGGGAACAAAGCATGAGCTCTCAAGGGACTCATGTTCCAGTGGGTGTAAGTAAAAGTTTTCACAGCACTTACTTAAAAAGACTGTTTATAGAATTAGATCAGTTTTAAACCAGTTAACTGGTCAACAACTTGCATCAGTAAAAAATGCTTTTGAAAGCCAGCCTATTACAATGTCATGCTTTATAAATCAGCCAGTCATAAATAGATTCACCCTGTTAAACACAAGTCTCACATGAATATTTATGCTTTTATAGATGATGTCAACTCTTTCAAACAGCTGCAAATCTGCCCATCCCTGAACAAGCAAGGCATCTCAAAAGCCCTGGTTGAGATCTGTAGGATAATTTGCTTACAACGATTGGGACTGGCCTGTACAGTTCTTTTAGTTTTAGAAAAGGAATAGTCACTTTGTTAGACAAGAAGAGATTTGAACTTAAATTCAGGCTTAAAGTTACATTAAGAATGGTAAGAAAATGTTTTTTCTTAGTATCAATGTATTGGTGATTTTTAAATTGCTGTGTTCTTGGTTATATGGTGTTTGCTGTCTGAATCCTGAAGACAGCATCTTCCCAGTGCTAACTAATACCTAGAGATAGCACAAGAGTCCCTTTTATATGCAAATTAACCCATCCAGAGCACACAGGAATTAGTCCAGCTATCTCGTCCAGGAGCTTGGTATACCATGCTGCCCAGATCTTCCTTCACAGTCTTAATGAGCGCTACGGGCCATGATCTCTGACCCAGGGATTTCCTGCCTGCCTGGGTGGCTGCCTCGCTTTCTATTTCTGGTGATCCGTGAGTGGAAACTGCGTGACAGTCCCTTCCACAACACCTCATCATACCTATTGGAAACACAGCTTGACCATATTTTAATACAGTCAGCAACCAGATAAGTGTTTATTGAAAAATTCAGGATTAAAATGATACAATGACCATCTTGAAATAACAGATTTATACTAATTAGTTTACTCAAGGTCAATCCTTTAGGAGGGAGAAAATGGTTAAAAGACACAAGAATAAATGGCCAGGATAGGATTCAAATGACCAAACTTCGTAATTTGAAAATTAACATTGAGAGGTTAAGAACCACAAAAATTCTACTATATAAGACTGTTAAGCAGTTTTTTTGTTAAGCAATGAATAGGCAAATATGTAAATTTATAAATAAAATACAGACAAATCATCAGGTAAATTTATTATTGACTTCCAGAAATTTTCAGATAAGATTCTGGGGTAGATTGTACAGCTGAAGTTAAAAGACATTTGTTCTCCTCCTCTTTTTTTTTTTTTTTTTTTTTGGTAAATGGGCTTAGAAAGAAAAATAAATAAATTGGAATGGGAAATTGCCAGTACAGATCTCTGACTTCAAAGAAAAGCAATAAACAAGCCAGAAATAAAAATAAACTGTTAGCTATTTACATAAAACCAGTAGCCCCTGAAATAAAAGTGAGAACAAAAGTCTTGTATTTTCTAAGAATCAAGAGCTTGTAAATAAGGATTCTTGTAGATACTGCAAGGGAGGGGACCATGAGGAGCGCCAGTGTCCCATGATACCTAAGAAATGAAAGGTCAACCCTCCGAAATAAGTCCAGTTAAGTGACTTCCAGGGAAACATTGGTGCTCTTGCTCTGAATTTACAATGGTATGATCCAGTAACATAAAAAACGACACTAGAGTTTCTCGCTGGTTCGACACTCCTTCAGTTATCATCAGTCCCATACCATGAAGTGTCAGCTCCCTCACAGTGTGAAAGCACTTGAGTAGTGAATGAAAATTTAGAACAATCCTAAGTCTTTCCCAGGTTGGAACTTCTAAATATTCCTTTGGGACCATTACCAGAAGTACACGGGACCCCTTTCTTCTCTGCCACACACTCCCTGTCCATATAACAGAGATGAACTTTGCAGATAGAGCTGGTGTGTACAAAGTAGTACAGCAAAGCATCTGTGAGACTCATAGGAGAGGCCTCCACACGCTTCCCCTGGACAGCCGATTTGGGTGAACACACAGTATACCTGCATTATGCGTGAGTCAAGAATTAGCTACATCTAGAACCGCTAGCAGCAAATGACTGTGTGGACATAGGTAAAATGTGGAGCAGAAAGCATCTGAGTTCACGCTGATTCTTTGAATCTTTTATCTAAAATTCCTCAATATCCTCTCAAAACTGAGACCATGGAAGGGTTTAAGTATGAGCAACTTAACAGAGAAAGAAGTGATTAATTGTTTCATGTCTTCTCGATTCTGCAGAAAAGTAGACAAGACCAATGGAATGTTAAAACTGATACTATCTACACGTTAAAATTCTCTTGAACTTCTAGTACCTCAGATTGCTTAACCAGCCCTGTGCTGCCCCTACCCACAGGAGCTTTTATATTGTCTTCTTGTAAACACATTCCTACCAGGGACTTTTATTTTGTTGTGGTCAGATTTGTATAATAGGATTTTACCACTTTAGCCATCTTTAAGCGTATACTCAGTAGCATTGAGTACATTAATAATGTTGGGTAACAATCCTGATTATATATTTACAGAACTTTTTAATCACCTGAAGCATAAACTACAACCATTAAGCAAAAATTCCCCTGTCTCCCAATCCTCTGGCTCTGATACTTTTTTGTTTGTTTGGGTTTGTCTTTTTGAGGCAGGTTCTTACTATGTAGTTTTTTTTGTTTTTGTTTGTTTGGGTTTTTTGTTTTGTTCTGTTTTGGGTTTTGTTTTTTGTTTTTTGGTCTTTCTGAGACAAGTTTTTGATTTGTAGTTCAGGCTGGCCTTGAGCTTACTTTGCAGCCCAGGCTGGTCTCGAACTCACAAGGATTCTCCTACTTCAGCCTTTTGAGTGCTGGGATTACAGGCATGTGCCACCATACCCAGTTGAGGGTCTCACTATATAGTACAGCCTGGTTTTGAACTCATTATGTAGCCCAGGCTGGCCTTGAATTTGCAACAGTTCTCCTGCCTCAGCCTCCTGAGTGCTGGGATTACCATGTGCACCACCATGCCTGGTCTAATCTTCTTTCTGTCTATAAGAATTTTCCCATTGTAGATACCTTATAAAATGTTACCATATTGTATTTGTCCATTATTTCTCACTTCTTTTACTTAGCAATGTATTTTCAAGGCTTGTCTATATTGTTTCACAGTCAGAATTTTATTCTGTTTTTATAGGTGCAGGCTGGAGATATAGCTCAGTGGCTGAGTGTTTGTCTAGCTTGAGTGAAGTCCTGGAGTTGATCTCCAGCACTGAAAAATAAGAAAGTCATTCTGAGTCAATAATATTAATTTTATGTCCAGGTCATGTTTTGTTTACCAGTCGTCTGCTGATTGGCAACTAGGTTGTTTCCATTTATTGACTATTATGAATGATGCTACTATTAATTGTGGCATACAAGTATTTGAATTCCTGTTCTCAATTATTTTGGCTTATACCATGGAGGGAATGACAGAGTTTAACTTTTTATCTTTTTAAGAAACTGCCAAACTGCCATGCCATAATGGTTTCACCATCTCACCATCTATCAGGATTTTGTCCCTGTCCATTTGTATTGGATGGAAGCTTGGTAACCTTCCTAGAGTATACGAAGAGACATCAGAAATGCTGCCCTTGACCTTCACTGGCGAGCTCCTCACCAAGCACTGATCACCAGTACAGCAATTAAATCCAGGAAATAAAATTTTGTGTAAAATAGAGGGAGAGGATATATATTGTCCCCAACAACAGGGATGGTATTTGTAGCAATAACTGTCCACCTACACCAACAGGAATATGCCTACAGCTGCACAAAAGCTCAGCACATCTCCTGGGAAGCTCTTGGGTTCTTATTCTTGCGTGGGAATCAGGCTGTTATATACCTATCCAAAATCAGAGCTTATTATATTTGGGATTACTAGTTAGAACATTTCTGTGATATGAATCTCCAGGATTTTTACAAAAAGTCTGAAGAGATAACATTCTTCCTAAAATGACCCTTAAAATAGGCTTCTTTAGGAGGAGTCACAAGTTGGAGGTGGTCATCAAAAATTTGTCCCTCATTTTGGCTAACATGTAGTCCAAACCCTGAAGTCACAGAGGTTTAAATTCCTTAATCCAAATACATATTGATAGCATAGAATTAGATTTTACTTTAGCCAGGCATGTGGAATATGGATTATTGATAACATTCATGTTGTACTTAGATTAGAAGAAGAAGTCAAATCAAGTAATTTTTAAAGTTAAAAGTGAAAGCAGGAAGAGAATAGTTCTGGAACAGTAAAGTATCTCTGAAAGTGTATTTTTCCATAAAGGCAACAGGAACAAAGGCAGAAATTGTCAAAAATCAACTGTATCAGGACTCTTGAAAAGTAAATAGCCAGGCATGGTGGTGCACCGCTATGAACTCAGCATTCCGGAGGCTGAGGCAGAAAGATCCCTGTGAGTTCAAGGCCAGCTTAGGCTACATAGTAAGTTCAAGGCCAGACTCCATGGCAAAGTGAGACCCTGTCTCAAAAGAAACAATCACATGTAATTAAAGGCTTGCAAAACTCTGAGTCAAGGAAAAATGATGATATTTCTATGAACAGCAAGATTTTGTTCTGTTTCTTTTTCTTTTCTCTAGTTCTTTTATGCCTTGGGAAAGAAGAACTCTGTAAGTACAGTGGCACTGAAAACCAGCATCCTGGCAGCCACTACCAAGGGTGGACTGGGAATAGTGCTGAGACAGCTGAGACACGCCGGTCTCTCTCCGTTGTCCCTGCTGGCTATGGGGGCAGCGACTTGGCCAGGAGCTGCCTGCCCCTCAGCCTTGCACCAGAACGGATTGGGAGAGTTTGCTTCAGTCCTTCCTGGCTATCAGCCCCTTTTCCATGCCATCATGAGTGCAGCCAGGTGGCACGTGTGCCCGGCCCTGCTCCAGCCACTTCACATGCTGCTGCTGTTGTTTGAGAACAGAGTGGGCACCTGGGAATGGCTGAGATCAAGAAGAGAGGGATTGGGTCTCTCATTTGCATACCCAGCATTCATAGCCTTCCAGAAGATTCCCTGGCTTCAATCCTCACCCTCACCAGAATAGGTCTGCAAGCTGCTACATAAATACTTCTTCCCCACCCCCTCTAGGGGTTTACTCTAGGAGGGGACCCGCCTGTGAATGGGCCCCCCATACCGCAGCACAGGACCTGTTATAAAAAAGGCTCACTTTTTGTGTTCTGGTAAACCAGCTTGTGATTTATTTCTTGGGTAGAGTGGCTCCAAAATTCCTGTAAGGCAACTCAGGGATTTTATCCTAAGAGTAAACAGAGCCATCATCACTGAAGATCTCCAGAAGCCACTGAAGAACAGAACGTGACAAAGGCCAGCAGCATGACCAGCACCTAACAGCACTGACCTATGGTGTCCAGCACAGGCTGGGATTGGGAGATGACGGCCAGCAGCAGCCGAGGCCCAGCACCTAACAGAGTCAGCTTATGGTGTCCTGCACAGGCTGGCATCAGATGGCAATGCTGCCAGAGGCAGTGGCCAGCAGCTGACCATGTGAGCTGTTCTTACCTGGAGACATCAGAGCTGTTAGCATAGCTGCACTCAACTGATTCATGATTTCCCTCGGAATTGAGCAAAAGAACCCCATAGGTGCTTGGCAAGAGCACTGTCCTAATAGTTCAGTTCCATATGAATTTTTAGTATTTGACTGGCAACTCCCTGAGAAGTCCCATTGCAGAATTTGCTTTTGTATTACCTGTCTCAGAGCTCACAATGAACAGCCTTCCCCAGTTGACAGCCAAAGCTGTCAGCAGCCATCATTTAACACTGACCTCCCGAGGCATGGCTGCGGGGGAAGCCAGAGGCTGATGGGAAGCTTAGAAGCTGGGGAATGCTATGTCAGTAAATGGTTCTGAAACCCTCTGCCGTATTTCTGGGAACAAAGGTGGCCATGTTTGTGTCTGCAGAGTTGCACGTGCGCCTGCCCTGACGTGCTCCTGATTTTTCATGTGGGCCTGCTGAGGCCACACAACTGGAAAGTGAAGACGTCGATCAAGGTGAAAGCAGCTAGACATGGAGTCATTGTACCCCCATCCCCACAGCACTCTGCGGTACAGGGTAGCAGGCCAAGGTGGCAGGCAGGAAGGAAAAGTTCTATTTAGTCACTAGGTGACCACTGAAACAGTGATAGACTTCAGTAGTCACACAGGACAAAGAATACAGAACTTACCGAACTAGCTTTGGAAAATTATTAAACAAAAAAGTAGTAATACTGCCAATAATAACAGAAAACTCACAGATACATTTGATTTTTAGAGTTATCACAAAATATATTTGTAATATTCATTTAAATTTATTTGTTTACTTCTTTTTGTGGTGGCAAGTATGGAACTCAGGGCTTCACTCATGCAAGCAAGTGATTCAGCTCTATTATTGAGTGATATCCACAGGCATTAAAATGTGCATTTTAAAACAAATATTTATGAGAATGCAAAGAAAATAATGGTTCACATATAGGAAAAAGAAAAAGTCAACAGAAATTATTTCTGAGTTCACTGAGACGTTGGACTTACTGAACAAAGATGTTAAATCAGCTATTATAAATGTATCCAAGGAATTAAAAGTAGTATTTCACTGAATAGAGAACAACAACAAAAAGGTTTAAAAAGAAAGATTTTTAGAAAGAACCAGATAGAAAATCTGGAGTTAGGAATAAAATAAGTAACATAAGACTTCATTGAAGAGAATATTTGAGTAGGCAGGAGAGGAAATCAACTTGAAAATACATCAATTAAGATTATCCAGTTTCTGGAGAAGAAAAGAAGGATGGAAGAAACTGAAAGAATTTGAACAGAACCTCAGAGTTTTATAGGCAAAAACAAGCATAATATCAGATGAATGTTAGGAGAGAGAGAGAGAGAGAGAGAGAGAGAGAGAGAGAGAGAGAGAGAAGAAAGGAAATATTTGAAGAAATAATGGCTGAAAATGGTGCAAATTTTCTAAGATTAATCCATACATTCAAAAAACTTTATGAACTCCAAGTAAAATAAACTGTGAGACAAATTACAATCACACTGTTGAAAGACAATGACAAAGAGAAAATCTGTAATGCAGCCAGAGAAACTCTTAACATACAAGGAATTCTCCATAAGATTATCAACTGATTTCTTATTAGAAGTCATGGAGACCATGAGGCATTAGAAAGGTGGAAAGAGAAAAGGGAAAAGAAAAAGATATAAACCTGTATATATGTATATGTAAGATAACTAAAATGAACACACCACTGAATGCATTCGTTATTGAGAAAGAACAATTAATACTCATATGATTAGATCAATTTTACATGTCTATATCTGTTAATGTAAGCAACCATTTTAAAGATAACGATATGCAATATTGCAAAAAAAAAAAAAGAATGACATACTTAAAGTGCTAAAAGAAAGTGTGTCAAACAAGAACTACATATGCAGAAAAACTATCCTTCAAAACCAAAGGCTAAATTAAGCATTTCTGGAAAGGCAAAAACCAAGAGAATTTACCACCTATATACAAGAGAATAGGAAATCTGTGTGGGTAAAATTAGTAGACATCAGATACTAACTCAATCTATCTTAAAATAAGCAACACTAATAACTGCAAGATAAATATAAAAGGTTAAATATATATGGTATTATGGGAAATACATAGCATGTATTTTGTTATTTTCTTGTTTTCAGTCTTTCATTACTGAGTATGATTTCGCTTTAGTTTATCATAGATGGCCTCTGTTGTGTTGAGACAATTGCTCTCTATTCTCGATTGTTGTGTGTTTTCACAATGGATAGATTCTGAATTTTGTGAAGTAGTTTTTCCCCATTTCTTGAGGTGATTGTGTGAATTTTATCCTACACTATGTTAATACAGTGTATCGCATTGATTTCCCATGTTGAACCATCCTTGCATTCAAGGAACAGATCTCACTTGCTCATGGCAGACGACCCCTTTCACGCGCTGGTACATTTGGTTTGTTAATATCTTGTTGAGAATTTCTGCAGCTGTATTTATCAGGAACACTGACCTGTAGTTTTCTTCATTCTGATTATCTTGTTCTAATTTGATTTCAGGGTAATGCTAGTTTCAGAAAATGAGTATAGATGCATTTACACTTCCATTGTTTGACGAGTAGAGGAGGATTGGTGTTAGTTCTTTAAATGCTCAATAGGATTCACCAGTGGTGTGTTCTGGTCCTGAACTTTTCTTCCTGGAAGATTTTGAATTACTGATCTAGTTATAGTTATGAGTTCGTTCAGATTCTTTATTTCTTCATGGATCAATTTTGGTAAACTGTATGTTTCTAGGAATTTATCCATTCCACCTAGCCCTTAGTTTAAAATAAATTAGAAAAGTAAATTATTGTCAGAATTTGACATTGTCAGAGTGTTATATCTAAAACTCACTTTCTTAACCATTTTTGTAATATCTTGGAAAAACAAAAAAGAAAGAACTGGACCAATGGTACATGCCTGTAATGCCAGCACTCAGGAGGCAGAGGCAAGAGGGTCACTTCAAGTTTGAGGCCAGCCCGGGCTACATAGTGAATACAAGTTCAGCCTGAACTACATAATAAGATTCTGTCTCAAAAAAAAAGTTTTCTAAGTCTTGCCCTTAACAGTATAATCTATATTATAGTTTAGTAAAATTAACTACGGTAAAAATATAACCTAAATTATTCTATAATTTGCTTGAATTACACTTACATTGTCTAAATTAATAATATCAGAATATCAGTTAACCAAAACTAAGGTCTATTTTGTTATACATTTGGATTTGCAGTGATGTTTCACATTCGACAGTCTGCGTATTCTATTTTTTTTTAATCTGAAGAGTAGAAAATTGAGTAGAGAATATTTTTACTGTTTTTCCTGAAGGCAAAAAATAATTTCTGAGACATCAAGTATAAATTATTTGTCAATTACTTATAGAAGATAAACCTTCATTATCAAATTCTATAATCACATTTCTTTTTTGAAGCAACCTCTCTGGTTAAAAAATAATTTCCTCTTAATAGCTAAGATTCATATTCCTCTCAGACATGAAGTGAAGTTCTACATGGCATGGCTAGAATTATTTAATAGTTGTCATTTGCTTCTTAGTAAAAAAGCATGTAAGACTGGGGATTCAGCTCAGTGGCAAAAGCGCCTCCCTGGCAAGCATGAGGTCATGAGTTTGATCACTGGTACTAAAAAGATTAAATAAATAAATAAATAAATAAAAAAGCATGTATCTTACCAGAGGGAAACAAAACATCTTTTGGGTATTTCTCTAACTTTTATAGACAAATGTATTCAACTGGAAGTAATTTAAAGAACTGCTTGTTATTCAGTGGTAACAAATTTTTATGGACAGTAGACATGGAATTTAAACCTTTGTAGCATCAGAATTATTATGTCAAGACTGAAACTAGGACTACAATTCCATTAGAAATCTTTTCCAACACATATGCTCATAAGGTGATTAGAATTTTGAATCATGGCACAATTGACGATTCACGTATTGTAGATGTGAATGATTTGTTAAGAAAATGAGTTGTCCTGTCTGTGTACTTAACGTGCTCTCTGTCTGAAACATGCATTTTATTTCAGAATGAAGCTAATGGTTTAAAAAAGAAGCCATTCATACCCCATCCTCAGAGAGAGAGAGAAAGAGAGTTTGTTTTGTATGCATTCATTCATTTTTTTTTTTGCAAGAAGGGAGTTGACAAACAAAAACAGAGAAAGAAAGCTATGGTTTTCTTTTATCTTTGAGTCTTCATGTGTTTATCCAGGTGAAGACTGCATAGCAGTAAGAATTGAATTCAATAAGACTGTGAACTGTGAAATTCAGAATTGAAAAATAATAAGATGGCTATCAAAAGAATCTCGTCCCTTTCTGTAGTGAACAAACAGTTTTTTCTGGTTGACATTTCCCAGACTCTTTCTCTTGAGGGCATTCCTACTCTTCATACCTGGAAAAAAAAATAGGTCACTAATTATTAATCTAGTTAATGTTTTTGACCATTTTGAGCATCTACTGAAATGTGTGGTTATTTTTCTTTAAAAAGTACACAAAATTAAATGCAATTTTAACCGAACAACATTGAGATTCATAGCTATGGATTGTAAGCATCAACCTCTGGTAGATCACATTTGTTCTTGGACTTCAAGGACTGTTGTATCACTGATTACATTATTTAGAAGGCACAGGTGGATCTAAATTGAATTATTTAAAGCAAAATATACAAAAGTCAAATCTCATTATTTATGTATAGTCAAGTGTATAATTATGATTTTAATTATACATATGTAATTTTATTATGAAATGTTTCAATGGTTATAAAATTTTACTTTTATATAATTTCACTATATTAGAGACTTCAGTAAGGTCAAAGAAATTTGTAGGCAAAGGATCTTTTAGTGGGTGAAGTAAAGTACTGATTTGCTAAACATAATGGGGAATTTGCCATGAGCTTTTTGAAGTGATCATGAGGAGGACTAGGATTCGTTCATGAACGGGTGACTGAAGAGGCCTGAAGGACAAAAGTGCTGCAGGTGAAAATGCAAGGAACTTTCACTTACATGGATGTCGAAGCAACTGGGACAGATGACAGGTATTGTGCTGGACAGTCAGAGGAACAGGAGATCTTGGCTGGTTTCACATCAACATGGTATACTGGGCAGTAGAACTAGGCATCAAAGAGCTTGAGGGGAGAGGTTGTTTTGCTGTGTTCTTTTTGTGTTGAGGAAGAAAAAGAGAAATAGAAGTGGCAATGGGGAATAAGAAACAACTACTAGATATTTTGTGCCCAGGGTGTCTGGGTTACAGAAACAAAATATTTCTACTTGAGAGCAATGTTCTGAGAGAATAGTCATACTTCAGCTAGGAACAATAGCAACTAGTATTTATTGAGTAACTGAGACATGCCAATCATTGTTCTGAATGTTTTCAGGATGGTTAAAGTTGTACTCAGTGAGGGTTTAAAATGGAAGGAGTTTATAGGTATCATATAAAAAATCTCAAATGGCTTGATGAAAGGTTTTGAGATGGAAGGAAATCTGATTGGATAATACTGGAGGGTGCATGTGCATATAAAAATAAGCCCTTATGATCAGCCAAAGTGAGGTCCATCAACATCAACAGCAACTGATTATGTATTGGAAGTGTAGAGTTTTACTTATCCCAAATGACTGAATCAGAAGCTGCATTTACAAAACTGCATCCCCAGATGATAGATATACACAATGAAGTCTGGGAGGCACTGCTTCAGAGAACCAGGGGAGCCTTTCAGTTAAGGTGAACTAGCAAATAAGGATTACGAATGCAGAGGGTGAAATTTTAGGGAGTGTGTGAATGATACATGTCCTACTTTAAGAACTTTGTAAAGAAGTTAATCTGTGTGTACTTGGTGTTAATATTGTTGAATGTGAAACAAAGGCATAGGAAGAACATACTTTAATTAGTCATTGAGCCTCGTATACCACTGTAAGGGGACTAGTGAATCACAAAAGCAATTGGAACTGTATGGACATCTTTCCAGACACAATATTGCTCTGTGGTCTGAGTGCATGTTTGTTTTAGGCTTGAGTAGAAATTTTCAAGGTAAAATAATGTCTACATGAAAATGTGACTATGCTATTACGACAAACACCACTGGGATATTGCCTCTTTTCTATACCTATAATCTGGGCTAAGTTTGGGAAGCATCTTTGAGTGTAGAGAGCACAAAAAGGACTTGCTTTGATTAACTTGCGTTTTTAGAATATTTGATGCAGAGTTTTGTCCATTATAGCTACTTGGTGTACTTGCTTAGGAGAACAGGACAAAAGAAGAAGTAATTTTTTGTCCGTGTCAAAAGCATATCTTAAAGGCTTTGATACTCGGTGATAGCATGGCTGGTAAAAGTGAAGTGATTATGGACCGGTGTGGTGGCCCATGCCTATAATTCCAATACTTGGGGAACTGAAGCAGGAGGATCACTGTGAGTTGGAGGCCAGTCTGGGATACATACAATGTTCAAGGCCAGCCTGAACTACATAGTGAGATCCTATCTCAAAAAACAAACAAACAAATCCAACAAACAACCCCCCCAAAATGAATGAAAAATAAAATAATTCTTCAGATAAATATCAACACAGTTATAGTGGAGGAATTTAATACTTCACTGTCACAAGTAGACAGATCAATTAGATAAGAAGTCAACAAAGAAATATCAGAATTGAACCAACCCATCAAAGAAATGGTTTTAAGAATATCTACAGAGTGTTCTACACAACAACAGGAAACACATCCTTCTCAGTAGCACATGGAGAGTTCTCCAAAATAGACCACATGCAAGCCCATAAAGCATGCCTATGTAAATTCAAAACAATCAAAATCATGCCATGTATATTATCAGATCATAGCACAATGAAAGTAGCAATGACTAAGAAAATCACAAAAATTATGCAAACACATGGAGACTAAACAATATACTCTTGAATAATCAAAGGGTCACAGAAAAAAATCAAGGAAGAAATTAGGCAGTTCCTAGAACCAAACAATACAAGAATCAATGAACCAAACAATTGGTTCTTTGAAAGAATAATCAAAATATACAGACATCCTAGCCCATCTTACAAAAAAGAAAAAGAAAGAAAGGAAGAAAAGGTCCAAATAAACGCACAGATAAAAGAAAAATATGAAATCCCAGCAGATTATGCAGGAATCCAGAAGATCATTAGTAACTACTTTGAGATCCTATACTCTAATAATGGAAAATTCAGAAGAAGTGGACAGGTTCCTAGATATATACAAGATACCAAAATAAACCAAAAAGATAAAAATCCAGAATAATCCAGCATCATGCAGTGCAGTCCAAGAAATAATAAAAAACCCTACCAAGAAAAGCCCAGAGATTAAGAATTCACTGTTAGATTCTAAAAGAACTTTAGAGACTATCTAATCAATACTCTTCAAACTGTTTAATGAAATTGAAAGGGCAGAAATACTCCCAAAGTATTTCCTGGAAGCTACCATTACACTGATTCCAAAATCAGACAAGACCAAACTAAAAAGGAGAACTGCAGGGCAATTTCTTTAATGAACAAAAATGGAAAATTCCTCAACAAAATACTTGCACACAGAATACAATTAATCATTAAGAAGATTATACACCATGACCAAGTAGGATTCACCCAAAGGATGCAGAGATAGATCAACATATTGAAATCAATAAATGTAATACACCACACAAACAGAAGCAAGGACAAAAACCCTATGATCATGTCAATTGCAGTATCTGACAAAAATCCAACATCAATTCATGATAAAACGTTGAAGAAATAGGTGCAGAAGGAAGTTATTGCAATCTAGTGAAAACCATTTATGAAAAACTAATGGCCAATATCATATTAAATGGAGAAAACTGCAAGCTTTCCCTCTAAAATCAAGAATACCATAAAGCTACTATGGTAAAAATAGCATGGTATTGGCACACAACACACATGTGGATAAATGAAACAGAATAGAAGATGCAGAAACAACACCAGGCACACTCAGCTATCTGATGTTTGTTTTGATAAGGGGGCCAAAAATGTACGCTGGAGGAAAGGTAGCTTCTTTAACAAATGGTTCTGAGAAAACTAACTGTCCACATGCAGAAGATTAAACCTAAACCTATATCCCTCACCAGGTATTAAACTAAACTAAAATGAATCTGTCATATAAATTCTAAAACAGAAACACTAAACCTGTTGGAATGTAAAATAAATAAAACTCTCTAAGGCATAGTGTTGTAGTTTGGGGTTTGCAAAGAGAAGACGACAATACAGGACACATCATTTATGGTATTATTTCATGGTCACACAAGGAATCAAATACCAAGAAAGTGCAGGAAATCTGTCCACAACACTAAAGACCTAGAAAATCTAGCTGAGAGCCTGAATGCCATGGCAATAACCTGAGTGAGTTCAGCTGAAAACCTAGTGCTCACGATAATGACCCATGCGTGTCTATTTCACAGATCTGCACTGAGAAGGCCTAAAGGTCAGTGGTGGAAGCTAGAAAGCCTATGCCAGTGGGGCAAAGGATCTGTGCCAGTAGGTTGAGGGTTTTTCAGTGGAGCCAAGAAGCAATGCTCAAAATAAGGACCAGGGCTCCCCACAAAAGTACTACAGCCATCCTCAGTGACACTGAGGTCCTGAGCTCCTCTGATAAGAGCCAAGTGCGTATCATCTTTCTCTCCAGAGCCAGGAAATCACGATCAAAGCAAGGATCAAAGCTCCCCCAAAGTGAACCGTAGCCATTCTCAGCAACAAGATCCTGAGCTCCTCTGATGTTAACAGCCAAGTTCGTTTCAGGGGAGCCTGCACTACCAGCTCCTCCAGGAGAAGCAATGGCTCCAAACAACACCACTTAGGAGAATGCACAACACTGCTGCTTCCTCTCCAGGTCTCCTTTATATGCTGGCAACTTTCCTTAGGGGGGCCACCTACACTGAGCACCATGCTGATTCAGTTCAGCTGATGTTTAAGTTGTGCACCAGTTACCAATCCACTACACACAGAAATAGGTGAGAATTTTCCGAACAGAACCCCGATGGCTCAGGAAATAATACCAAGAATCAACAAATAGGGGTCATATCAAATTTAAAAAGCTTCTGCACAGCAAAGGAAATAACTAACAGAATGAAGAGACAACCTACAGAATGGGAAAAAATTGCCTGTATTTGTTGGACAGAGGAGTAATGTTTAAAATATATAAAGAACTAAAAACAGTTTAGATCCATGAAAACAAAAGACCCAAGCAAAAAAAAAAAATGAGTGAATATTCACTTCATAGAAGAAGTACAAATGGACAATAAATACATGAAAGAATGTGCAACATCTCTGGTCACCAACAAAAATTTGAATTAAAATAACTCTGAGATTCTATCTTGGAGAGAATGGCTATTACCAAGAAATCAAAAATACAAATGTTGTTGAGTCTGTGGGTGAAAAAAAACCCTTCTGCACTGTTGGTGGGAATGTAAACTAGTACAATGACTAAGGAAATCAGTATAGAGGTTCCTCAAGAAACTAAAACTAGGAATTGCACTTGACCTAGCTATGCCCTTTCTAGGTATCGTCCCAAAAGAGCTGAAGACAGCACGTTACATATGCATGCCCATGTTTATAGTAGCACAACTCAAAACAGCTAAATTTTGGAAGCAGACTGTGTGCCCATCAACAGATGAATGGATAAAGGAAAGGTGGTACTAATACACAATGGAGTACTACTGTCCCATAAAGAAGGATAAACTTGAGTCATTTGTAAGAAAATGAATGCATCTAGAGACCATAATATTAAGTGAAATAAATCAGACACAAAAGCTTAAATATTGCATGGTTTGTCTTATATGAGACAAATATAAAAAAGAGCAAAATAAAAGTTAGATAGTAGGATCAAAAAAGAAAGTTTCCTCAAAGATTTCTTGCTTTATTAATCAAAATATTGTACTTTTATTTCTGCATTTTGTTATGTTTGTATTAGTTAGTAGCTTTTTGAAGGACTTTACTAACTAGGGTTCTCTCCTCATTCATAATAATACTATACTATTTTATCAACTAAATAAACCTCAGCCATTTGCAGACTGGGGGTAGAGAGAACAAAGCCACACCAGCAAGCAAGCCCAGTCTGGAAACCAGTGCCATGTGTGGGCCACTGCTGAACTGGAACAGCCAGACCCCAGCCCCTTCTGGCGTGTGGTCTGGCAAACAAGAAGTACTAATCCCCCACCACCCCCACCGTGAGCGACCAGTTTATCCAGAGAAACACAGGTTGTGATGATAGCTGTGGAGGTGAAATGCAATTGGATGCCTGTGGTGCTTTGTTGTTTCATTTGCAGGTTTAGGACCAGTGATACGATCATAGGTTCAGGAGATAGTGGTACACAGTGTGGCATCTAGAGGGATCTTGTTCTGAAGGTTGCAGCCATTGTTGATTCTCTGTGGTCTTGTTTTGGAAGTCCTATGTCATTGCCATGGTTTTGTTGGGTTGGGTTTTATTCTTTTTTGTTTTGTTTGATTATGTTAAATCCGATGGCAGGAGCAGCTATTTCAAAGATAGCAAGATATATTATGGTAGCAATTTTGGATATATTATTGACTTTTTTTGAAGTCCTTTACTGCAGTCATTGTTTTGTTTTTATTGTTTCTATTTTATTCTGTTCTGTTTGATTTTTACTGTGTCTGTCTGAAGTTATCTGGAGCTATTTTGAAGACATCAAGAGGAATTATGGTAGCTATTGTTGATTTTGTAATGTTTTGAAGTCCTGTATCTCTTACACTAGTTTCTTTTGATTGGTTTGTTCTGTTTTATCTTCTTTAAAATAAAAAAAGTAAGTAAACTTTTGGATATGAACAGTCAAATGATTTCACTCTAACAATAACCCAAAGTATAAGATATATATTTCTATAAATGATAGGGCCTCTAGTATTGCCTAGAAACTTGCTAGTTTCCTTCTTTCAATGAAAGGCTTTCATGTTTCATAGGGGTGCATTTTAAATGAGAACATACCACTCTGAAGTTTGTAAATATATGTATTATAAACTTTGACAACAAAAACTAATAAAAGTTACAAATAAAACATGAACCATTTAAAATAAAATATAACTTAAACTGAGAATAAAAAAATGAAATAGTTCTCATTTTACTATAAGAAATTATAATCAATGGAGATATCACAGTGAAGTTTTCAAATGAAAATGACCGGTTACGCCTAGGCAGTGATAATGGGCCTGCATTTGTGATAGAGATAACCCAAAAGCTGACTGAAGAATTAAAAATCAGATAAAATTTGCATACAGCATATAGGCCACAAAGCTCCAGAAAAGTTAAAAAAATAAATAGGACTTTAAAGTCAATATTGAGTAAATATCACCAAGAAGCTCAGGCACCATGGGTGGAGCTGCTTCCCATGGCCCCTCAGGATCCAGAGCTCACCAGGGCCCCTGGGGTGCACACCCTTTGAGGTTTGTATGACAGACCCACCCCCATAATTAGGGGTCTCCTGGAGACCTATGTCAGCTAGGTAATATATTTCTGCAGGAACAATTTACACAGCAAGAAAAGACCTTTTCTCAAATACACAAAAATGGAGCTGAGAGGCTTGCCATACCCACAGACACACCTGCCCACACATGTAACACTGGTTTGAATTAAAGATTGCAAAAAGGAGCCTGTCCAACCTGTCTGGAAAGGCCCCTATGTAATTGTTTTGACCACCCCCACAGCAATAAAAGTTTCTGAGATCCAGCCATGGATGCATCATTCTCAGATCAAGAGAGCACAACCAGATGACAACTTTGAGGAGATGATGCGCTCAAAGGCGTGCCCCTGTCATTGCAGAGGTGGATGGGTCAACATGTGACTGAAGCTGGATGGACACTGTACACCAGAGCACCCACCCTGATTGATTTATGTTCTGCCACCCAGTTTGGTTTCTGGTCCTCTACCTCCTGCTGATCTCAGTGCTCACCCTAGGATCCTGGGCTGTGTCCCAGATGGCATGACCCATGCAGCCCTTGAGGTTCCTTGAGTGAAGGACTGCAAGAGGATGAGAAAATAAAGAACAGACAAAGCTGGGGTCAGGTGGAGCCCTTACTGTCCACATGGGAGGAAAAGAGCTGCCCCCTCACTGTCGGGGTATTTATTTATACGTTTTAGTACCTAATGTCACATGACACACTGGCAACCCATTGTTTGGATTGTCTTGGGGCTATGTATTTCTGGGCTGAAGCAGCTTCTTTAGGTGGCTTGCCCTGGGCGCTCTTTGTTCTTGGCCGGCCATTCCCCAGCCTTGCACTGCGGTCAATTTCCAGCTTCAATGGCTCCCAACACCCAGAGAACTGGGAAATTTCCCATAAGGTCACATTCATTGTCTTCTACATTTGTGCAGCTGCTGGACTGGGCACTCTGAACTGCATTTCCTAATCACAGGGCCGAAATGACTGCCGTAACTAACCTGTGTCTGATGCTACTCAGGTCGCTTGGCCCACGTGCTTGCCAAGCAGACTCAGGCTACAGGCAGATCAAACCCGACTTTATGGCACAAGCCTAGTTCTCAACTGAACCAGATGGGGTTCCTCTCAATCTAAAGTGTATCTTTAGTTTGATGCATGCCCAATTCAAGCCAACAACCTAGGTCAGGATACCCATGACTACTTTACAGGATGTGTAGGTTTAAAATGAAAATGAGAATATTGAACCAAAGACAAATATGTCTGTTCTAAATGGCACCAAGAAAAGAGCTACTACTAGCCCAAGAACAAACCAAGAATCATGTTCTGCCCCAGGTGGGCCTGTAATCCAATAAGATAAACCATCAAGGACCCTACCCATCAGGAATGCATATCTGGTTGCTGGATGAGTGTCTGGTTAGATGGGATTGGGGAGGATCAGACCCACTTTCTATCCTGAAAATCATAAAAGCCTGGGTTCTCCCATCCCACATCGGAATTCCTACCCTGAAGTCACCATTGTTCCCACTGGCCCCTGTGTCCATGGCAAAATACAAAGGCCCCCAGTGCCTGACTGAGTCAGTGGTACCCATCAGGTCCTCCAACCTGTAGATCCAAAATGGGGGAATGACTGTTGGCTCTGTGTGGCCCTCACAGTTCTCTCTTACCATGCTTTATGCCTGACCCTAGGTGATACCAGCCTCAACTGTATGTCTATACCTGGTCCCCTGCTCTAGTCCCACTCAGTGGAGGTTTGGGGAAATGTCACGTGCCTCCTGGGTTCCTCTGCAAGACTAAACATCTCAGCTGACTGCAGAGATGTTCTGACTGCCACTGCAAGCTCTCTGACGGCCTCTCATAGAACCTTTATTATCTGCTCTGACAGGGTCCCCAGGGTGTTCTCAGGCTCAAGAATGAGTCTCTGTCATTCACCTATCTTGTACCTGACCTCTTTTCTACTCAGGTCAACAGAGTCCCACTTATGCCTACCAGTCTCGCCAAAAACCTGACCCGGTGGTAGTGCCGATCTTGGCTGGGATAGCGATAACAAGGAGTCTAACCTCAGGGCCTCTGCACGGGGCACGGGCCAAAAGCAGTCCTTACAGCTGGATAAGCAGAGAGAGGATGATTCTGCAGCAGTGCAAGGAGCACGAGCCCCACTCCAAGACCAACCTGACGCCTGGCTGCAGTGGTCCTGCAATGCCACAAGGCTCTAGACCCCTCACTGCTCCACGGGGAGGCACGTGCTTGTTCTTAGAAAACATGTGGCTGCTGCACTGATAAGTCTGGTGCTGTTAGGGAAACTGCCTGCCAGTTACGGAAGCAAAGAGACCAGTGGGCCAAGACAGGTGGACGGCTCCTGCTGGTGCAGCTCTGTGGGGATCTGGGAGCCGCGACTCGGAGCTCCCTCCACAACTCTGACAGGCCTCCCCCTCACACTCCGAACAGGACCTTGCTTGTTAAATTGGCTCATCTTCTTTATTACAAAATGAACAGACAATTTTAGTCCCCAAGTGACCCTCAGGTCTGGTATCTCCAATATAGCCTTAAATACCAACATCTCTGAAAATGATTTTTCTGATTAGCTAAAAGTGGAGGAAATTAAGGGTAATTAAAATTTTAAATAAAACCTGCCAAGAATGCCTGTAGGACCAGGTGAGCATCTCCAGACAAGCCTGACAACAGAACACTTCTGCCTCTGTCTGAAGCATGCTTTGTATAACTGACGACCTTGTGAAGTAACCTGTAGTGTTTAAACTCCCTCGGCAACTCATGATGTCATCCAACCCTCCAATCATATGTGCCGAATCTGCCTTTGCACCTGCCTGCTTGCTTTCCCTTTAAAAGTCTGGAAACCCCACTGGACGGGGCTCTGGCTCTTCGGGAGAGATCCCAGTCAGAACCCGCCACCCTGTGTGATGAACTGCCTCCTAAACCTCCTCCATGCTACTTCTTCCCATTTTTGGTCTGTTATTCACGGCAGGTAGGCTGATGCAGGAGGATTGCCATGAGTTCACGGCAGCCTGAGCTACATAGTGGGCTCAAGACCAGCCTGAACTATGATATGAGACTTTGTCTCAAAAAGCCAAAAAAAGAAAAAAATTACCACATATAAATAGTATTATTCGTAAGACACATGACATACATGCATACATGTTAGAGTCTAATTTGTAATAAGTCCCAAGTATCTGATTTATAGTAAGATAATTTGAGAATTAATATTTTTAAAAATTTTAAAAAATGTCATTTTAAAGACATTAAAACTAAGCAAAATAAAACACAATAAAGCCAATCAAAGCAAAATAGTATAAGTGACACCGGACTTCAAAACAAGATAATATAAAATCAACAATGGTTACCATAATGCCTCTTGTCTTCAAAATAACTGCTCATAGCTTCAGACATAGTGAAAATCAAACAAAAAGAATAGGGCCAATAAAAACAAAACAATGAACATAATGAAGGACTTCACAACAAGATAATAGTAAATCCCAAATGGCTACCGTAATATATCTTGTTATCTTTAAAATAACTGCCCAACCCAACAAAACAATGAAAACAATACAGGACTTCAAAACAAGATGATAGGGAATTAACAATGGCTACTACCTTCAGAAGGAGATTCCCTCATAGATGCTACGTTGTGTACTGCCATCCTCTTACTAGATGATCAGATTACCAGCTCGAGGCCTGCAAAGTCAGTGAAACACTAAACACTACAAGCGTTAAATTATATTTTACCTCAGTAGCTGTCATCACAGTCTGTGTTTCTCTGGATCAGTCAGTCAGTTACTACAGGGGTAGGGGTTGGCTCTTCTCGTCTCCCAGCCTGCACGCCAGAAGGGGCTGGCGTCTGGTTCACCCAGCAACAGCCTGTGCATGGTGCCGACTCACAGGAAGGATTTGCTTCTTGTTGACTTCTTGTTCTCTTCCTGTGCAGTCCATGAATGTTAATTAAGATTTTTGATGCCATAATACTTACCTTAATGCTGTTACAATGAAAATAACAATGTGATACATACAGCACTTACCATTTACAGTACTATCATGTAAATACTAAAGTTTCTTATGTAGATCTTCAACTTATATCATCCTAATTGAAACCCACAGTAGCAGCTATGATTTTATTTTTATCATTTATAGATGAGAAAATAGGGATACAGAAAGGTCGAGTGAATTGCTCAAGCTCACACAGGATTGTAATTGGTGGAGCTGAAGTTTGAGTCCAAATGGTCTGGCTGCAGACCCTGTGCCTGAATGATCTACCAGTCAGATTCGCACCACACAGGGATACCTTTTCACCTCCTCAGAGGCACACTCCGTGAGCACAGCACTCCGGGGGTGAAGGAGTGGTACTACTAACTTGCTCAAAATGATACAGACTTTAAACACTTCTTCCCAAGTAGTTTAACTTAGAAAATGAGATCATTTTAAAGATACTCTTAAAAAAAGAGCTCTAGTTAGGTGTCTTTTTCAGGTTAGTAAAGCTTTTTTCACATTTGCCTCATTATTGTAGTCAGGCGTGCTTGCTCATGTTGTTCAACTGTATAGTGTCACATATCAGACTTGGTACAAATACGAAGCAAAAATATAAGAGAAAATAAAAGGCACAAAATATGTTAGGATTGAAAAAAATTTTTTGAGACAGGCTGGCCTTGAACTCATGGCAATCCTCCTGCCTCGGCCTCCCTAGTGCTTGGACGACAGGTGTACCCCATCATGCCTGGCAGGATTGAAATCCTAGACCCAGGGTAAGGACCTCATTTTCTCACTCAGCAGTTTCCCATATTTACTGCACAAAGGGCTCAGACTTAGAGGGTCTGAATTAACACGCCCGCCTCTATGAAGAAGTCTGGATCGGGAGCCCCAAGCGATTCTCAGATCCAGAGTCCAGAGCAGTCCTGTGGGCGGAACTTTCTGTGATGATGATGTAATATTTTTGGTGTCCACATGTACTTCACGCTCAACTGAGAAATGCAAATGTTAGCTGTACTTCATTTTAAATAACTTGATTTTCAATTTAAATAGCCATATGTAGCTCTAGCTGCTTTTGCATTGGATGGCTCTGGAGCAAAAGAGTCGACAAACTGACAGCCACAGCCAGCCTTGCCCGCCCATTTGTGTATTTTCTGTAGCTACTTTCACTCTACAAAAGTGGAGCAATTGCAATGGATACCACGTGGCCCCAAAAGCCGAAAAAATGTGTGCTATCTGGCTTTTTACTGAAAAGATTTACTGATCTTTGGTCTACAGCATGAATATCCAACTTTTTGGCTTGCCTGACCTCACTGGAGGAAGATGAATTATCTTGAGTCACATATACAATACAATACAGTTAATCTATATAAGGAACACAACTTCCTTTTTAAAAAATATTTTTTATTGTACACATGTAGGTAGGCTGCAGCGTTTCTGTGCGTGGTCGCTGTGTTTTACTCATCGCCTGTAGGAGGGTGTGAGAGGAGGCGGGCAAATCCCCGCTGCCCAGCTGAGCGAGGGTGCAGCGGTGGGGAGCCCCGTCCCGTGACCGCCCCGACAGGGTCTCCCGGCAGCCCGCTCAGTTCAAGGCCGATCACTGCACAACCGAGTCGTGAGAGATACCACTAAAAATCACATAGTTATGTTGCGTGTTTGTGATGCTGTGAGGCCACATTACTAACTGTCCATGTTGCCCATGGGCTGTACGTTCTGGTCAAGAGCATTTCTGTGGGGGTAAAACAGTGACCTCTAATTTGGGTTTCCTTTTGAAGGCATTGGGGAATCAAAAGGTTGTTTTCATAGGGAAACAGAATGAGTTAGGTACTGATCTCCGATTTACGCTGCGATCGTGGGTATTTTTGCATGTTATATTGAATCACAATAGTCAAGGCTCCCAATGACTGGCACTTATTTTTGATGTGGTGAGATATGTGTGCATTTGTATGTGTGTATCTTGGATCAACTTGGGAATGGTACAATTTTAAAGGTTAGTTTTAAGAATCTTCTCTGATAATTGTGTCAGTTTTATGATTTCTAGGTCTCCTTGTATTGATTGATTTTCCCCTCCCAGACAGAGGCTACTTTTGTGTCTCCTCACAAGCCTAGTAATTTTTCAGTGGATACCAGTGAACTGTTGACTTTTACCTGGTTGAATACTAATGTTGGTTACATTTCTTTAAATAATGTTGCATTGTGTTCTGATACATAAGGATATGCATTTTTATCATTTTGATACTTGCTTCAGAGCACGAGTAGCCTTAAAACTGGGATAGTCAGCCCTTGTGAGGTCTCTGTCTCCCTTCGCACCATTATGTGGTCTCTCCACCCTGCTTGGTGAGGTGTTCACTCTTCCCCACTTTGACCCCACTTTAGGAATCATTTGGTTCTTGACGTTTTCCACTGGGTCTTTCTGCAGCCTCATGGAGTGCTTGAGCCAGTACTCTGAAAAAGACTAGAAGGAAACTCTTCTGACGTCCAGAGTTCTCTGTGTAGCTCCTCCTCTCCAGACTCCGCCATGCAAATATAGCTGCACTAATCTTCTGGCTTCTGTATTCTGTTCCCCTACCTCAGAAAGAACAGACGAGCTCCCCAGCGCGGCGCTGTAGCTTGAAGCATGCCGGCCGGCAGTAACCCAGGGCACTCGCGGAGCCTACCCAGTTCGTTTCCTTTCACTCAGAAATCAGCTTCCTGTGTAGACTGCTGTCAGGATCTGAAAACAGTTTCAGATACTTTCAGGCATTCCTAAATGTTTGTGATGGGACAGAAATTCCCATTATAGTTAATTCTTCATGGGCAGAAATAGAAGTTTAAACCCCACGGACAGCGCACTCCTCCAAGGACAGCCCCTTGCTGGACCCTTGCCTCCCTGGAGTTCGAGTGGCTTGTTCCTGGTTAGTTTTTAAAGAACTGCTAATGTGCTCATCTAAGGATCTCTCTTTTTTCTAGTCAATTGTCAGATTAAAAAAAAAAAAAAACAATGATTTCTACTCCTCTTCCCATCACTTTTATGTTTCACTTTTTTTTTGTAGTGGATTCCTAGAAAAAATAACATTTTAAAATTATAGGTATTTAAATGTATTTTTCTTTATTTTCTCAGTGTGTATTTTATATATTTAAATTACATTGATTTCTGTATCGTAATAGTATTACCAATTTTAGCTTCTATATTTCTGTTTAGACTTTTTGCCTTAAAATTTTTTATGTAGTTGGTTTTATATCCTGCTTTTATTTTATTTTATTTAATTAATTTTTTTTTTTTTTTGCAGCACTGGGGATCGAACTCACAACCTCGCACCTGCCAGACAGGCGTTTAAGTCACTGAGCCAAACTCCCAGCCCTGGTTTTTCAAGGCAGGGTCACACTGTGTGGCTCAGGCCGGCCTTGCGCTTGCGTTGTAGCTCAAGCCGGCCTCGAACTCACAACGTTCCTCCTACCTCAGCCTCCTGAGCACTGGGATTAAAGGTGAGCGCCACCACGCCCGGCTCTGCTTTTATTTTTTATTTGATGCATTTGTTTTTATCCTTTTGTCATGTCTTCCAGGCTTTTTGTTTGATTTGGACTAGCCAAGCTTTCTTATTATTCCATGCTATCCTATTGACTTTTTTTTTTTACTTATACATCCTTTTGATAATTTCATTTAGCGATCAATCTAGAGATTGCAGCACGTATCTTTTAATGAGTACTTCACACTTTACACCACATAAATGTTAGAAACTTACCACAATAGAATTCCTTTTACTTTTCACTTGTGCTATTTTTATCATTTATTTTACTTTCTGCTGTTGCAGATATCTAAATATAATGTCACTTCTGTCATTTTAAACAGCAGAAACTCCCTTAAAACAGAAGAGAGGCCATCTAAATATTTCTGCACATATCACCTTTTCTGGTGATCATTTGTATTTCCTGTGTTTTTTTAAATTTATTTATTTATTTTTATTTATTTATATTTATTAAAGTTTTCTTCATTATGAAGAACTTTGTAATTCCGACTGTGGCTGCTGAATATTCCTGTTTCATTTGTCAAAAAACAGTTTTATTTTACCTTTATTTTTCATATATTTTGCTGGGTATAGATTTTTAGGTTGCAAGTTTATTTTTATTTTTATTTTAGCACTTTAATGATATTATCCTATTGTCTTCTGTGTTTCATACTTTTATTTAAAAATCGACTATATTTCCTAATATTTTCTCTTACTTCTAATACGACTTTTTTTAATCCTTCCCTTTCACACTTAAGATTTTAAAATTTATCTTTGACTTACAAAAGTTTGACAATGATGCACTACTGTCTGGCTTAAGTATTTATGTTGTTTGGATTTAGTGAGTTTTTGACTGTGTAGGTCGATATTTTATTTCAATCTTGGAAAAATCTTGGGCATTATTTCTCGTGTATTTTATCTATCTTCTCTGTTCGCCTTTTGGAAATTAAATTACTTGTATGCTAGCTGACTAGTTGTTAGGAGTTGATTTGTTCCTACCACCTAAGCAGCAAAAAACAAAAAGGGGAGGAGAAAAAGATACGCTGAAATTCCTGGAATTTGGCGCTCCTGGTCCTTGGAACACGACCGCATATGGAGAAAGGGTCAGTGCAGAGGTAACCAGTTGAGGCGGATCCTGCTTCAGAGAGCTGGCCCTGGCCCGGCACGGCCTCCTTACGGGAAGACGGGTGTATGAAGTCAGACTCACCCAGGCTGCGTACCGTGTGGAGAGGGAGGCTGAGGCAGAAAGGCCTCACGCGGCAGGACCCGGAGGGAGGTGAGTGACCTGGTGTCATTGTCCGTCCTTCGCTCCTCCTCACAGATGTCCGCACAATGGCCAAGTTATAAAGAAAAAAGGTTTGTTTGGACTCAGAGCTCTGTCCCAGGTCAGGGGCCACATTCAGCGAGGGCCTCCTCGTGGGCAGAGTCCCGAGGAGGCGTGAGGCAGCGAGTGGCCAGCGGCAGGGACGCAGCCAAAGTAGCCTTGGCCGCAGGCTCACTTCCCGAGGAAGCCTCCACTCCTCAGTCGTCATCTGGTCGAGACAGCAGAGCCCTAATCGGCTCTTAGCACATCACGAGGATAAAACTTCAACCTGAGTCTCACAGAGGACAAACCGCAGTGAAGCCCAGCAGCGGGAGAGGCGGGGCGGAGCGAAGGGGCCGAGTTTCCCTGGTCACGGTACGCGTCCATCGGACGAGACAGGACGCAGGGCAGGGAGGAAGGCCCAGCGCTCACCTCACCGCGCACCCGCTTGAACGCAGGCCCTCCGCTGGCACGTGATGCCTTCATCTTCACACCACCTTGCCAGGCCTTCGCCTTCCTCAGAGGGCGGGAAGGACTCGAGATGTTCGGTTCCAATAACTGGCCTAACATCATGACTTTCAAAATCCGTTTTATCTGATTTCAAAATTGCTTCTCTTCTGAAAGGAAGGTTTTATTTCTGCTTCTGGAATTAAAACACACTGAGGGGGAATAAAACAAAAGTGTCTTATGTCTTGTTCTGATGACAGAAACCTTATTCTCACAGGTAAGGATTTGTTTAACCTGGCATTTTTGAATCTTTACAAATGAAGCGTAGACCCTGTTTTGGTTTGTGTCTGGGTGTCCCCCACAAAGCCTGGAGAAATCATAAGTGGGGCTTTTTCAGAGGTGGCTGAACTTAGAGTGTGCGATGCTGGGAATAAGGGTGGGTGATTACTAAATCAGCTCACGGATTGGCTTGGCGCCGTCCTCAGCCTGGTATCCTAGACGGTGTAAAAGGTGCGCAAAAGGGTTGCTGAGGTCCTTTGCTTGCTTTGCTACCGTCTGTCCACCACGAACTGGTCCTCCTCCGTGACGTCCCTCTGCTGTGCACCCTGCCTCGGAGTTAGTTGTTTGTGGACTGAAACCTCTACAAACTGAGCTGAATAAACTTTTAACTTTGGGTATTGGGTATTTTGACTCAGCAGTGAGAGAAAAGTGACTTAGACAGATGCCCCCAATGTTCTATATAAAGTCTTATAATGCTGGCCAATCATTAGTCATACACAGGTTTTTGTAGTACATTCAGGAAGGTAGATCTCCTCATATTCCGCTTCGGTAGGGCAGGCTTCCTGCACAGAGGTGAGGACATGACTGTTGCTCTCATGACATTCATTATTGGGTGGGAAAACCGGCACGTAAGTAGATACTTAGCCAATAACGAATGACAGCAGAAATGTGAAAATGACACTGGGAATACAGAAGGGGAAATCTCTAATTCTGTCTAGTCATGGCACGTGTCGAGGATTTTTCCTGGGAAAGTGATGATGAAGGAACGGTAGGAACTTTCCGTGTGAACATTGTGGGGAGCAGGAACTGCGGATGTCCGAGTGACAGAGGCAGGGGACATTCTGTGTAGTTAGAACCCATGGTGGGGCAGCAGGCAGTGAGTCAGGGAGGGCAGGAAGTTCACGGGCGACCTTGTAGCCGTGCTGGTGAGCAGACGTTATGTAGACTGCTAGTCCTCAGCTGTTTCCATTAGGAGCCCTTCTGACAATCCGACGACAGTTACCATGGCTACGTTCAGAAACAATATTCATGTGTGCACCCAAATTGCTATGTGATTTCCGGGGCTGCGTGGAAGAGGAGCTTTGCAGTATGTGACGGGGCCTCTGTAGGCAGCTCAGTGAGGGGTTCTAGGGTTACGTTTATGTCACAGATCAGGCAGCAGTATTAAAGAGCTTTGATAATCGGATAAAGTACCCCTCTATAGGTTGTGGTAGAGAAATGGTTGTGTCTCATAGCCAAGCACTGATAATAGAAATGGAGAGGAGGGACACGTGTGGGACGTATTTTACAGGAAGATTTGTACAAGTTCAGGACGGACTGGTTGGGGATGGGACTGAGAGAAGTCTTGGCCGTTTGTGCGTTCTCAGGCCCAAGGGCCTCTTTCATCCTGGTCGGGGGCCGTGTCAGCCTGCTCTCCTTCTCTCAGCACTAGTCTGGGATCGTTTCTTTTGTTCCTTCTTTTCCTCAGAGGATACTTTTCATGTCTGGTGGTCTCAACATGAGTAAGCTGGGGGTCTGTTCAATTTTTTAGCTGGATTCTGTCTGGTGCGCGGAGAATCTACTCCACAGTCGACGCGTGCCGCATCCGTGTTTGTAACCCTTTAACCCGGCCGGGGACCCCATTCCCTCACGCATGCACTGTGACTGGGAGAGGACTGTTCCCATGACCTCCCCGACTGTACAGTGGGGTGCGAGGAGCTCCTAAAGTGCTTTCTCCCCAGGATTTATTGATCAGTGAAGCAAAACGTTGTATCACAGGTGATTAAACGCAGTAACTTCAAGCAGCCTCAAGTGAAAGACATTAAAATTCAGCGCACTGATTTGTACACTCTCAGCATTAGTTTCCCCTGTAGTAAAAACCTAAATTGTCAGTGCTAGCCACATAGTCCTTGATCCCAGTCATACTTGCAAGCAAGTAATAGCTGCCTTTGGACAAAGCTTCTGATTCTGTAAGAAATCTTGAGAGGGTCTTCTAACATATTCATTTTGTTAAAACATTAGCAAGTTATTGGGGAAGGCTGGAACCAAAAAAATTCTTATTTAATTTTATTTGGAGTTTTTATTTTAAATTCTCTCCATTTCATAGAGCTCTCTGTCTCAGTATAGATTATTTGTGTTTAAATAGTGATATATTTTCTAATTGGCATGTGAAGTAATGCATATAGAGTTTTGACCAGTGAAGACATTTATGTTATTTCATGACATGAACTAAATATTGCTAATAAGAGGTTACTGACTTGACTTAGGCATGTGAGATCCTGAAGGAGTTGCTAAGTTCTCACGAGCTCATCCCCACACATGGGAGTGCTGTATATTTTGTCTCAGAACAGCAGTGATATCGATTCAGTGAAATGAGTATCTAGTGTACTCATGTGTTCTCGGACAAGCTTGAGCAGGTGCAGCCTGTTTGTCTATCTGTTTTGGTGATATACAGATGAAATATCTGCCATTTTATAGCGAAAACAAAATAATAGTTCAAGCAACGCGAGTAAATTATGCTAGTTCACACTTACTGGCTGCACAGAGCAGAAAGTTGCTTCCTAAAGTTGTCCGTAAACAGGGGCTCACTTGGGAGGAGGAAGGAGACTGTCACGTGAATCCAAGGACAGGCGTCATGCCTGGGTTTGCATTCACAGGACGGGGCTGCACTTTTGGAAGCTTCGGAAGCCTACTGTTGCCAGTCATGCTGGTGTCTGGTGGAGAGTGTGGCGTCCCATCCTCTCCCTGTGACACTTCTCACTCCTCTTATACTTGAATAACCACATACTGGGTAGGAAGTGAGCAGCACAGGAAAGGCCGGGATTGGAGGGGGACCGAGGGCAGAACAGTCACAGAAAGATTTAGCATTGGTTCTAGTGGAGGTATACTGCTTTTCAATAAAATGGCTTTAATAATGATAGTAAGTACTGTGAACAAGGCACCATACTACAAATTTTACCAATTTTTGTTTAATCCTGAAATACTGATTTAAAGCTGAAAGGCCTATGACTCTATTGCAAATAAGGAAACTAGGATTTTGAGAAATCATTGCCCAAGGTCACAGCTAAAGTAAGCAGTGGTGCTAACATTCAAGGTTATGACGGCCTGACTCCAGCGAATAAGCCTCTTACCCATTGCAATATGATGAGCTCATGTTAGTTAAGAATTTACTACCCTCTCTAGATTTTGAGAGAATTTTATTCTTCACATCCAAAGAGAGGAAGGAGAATACTGTAGGGGCATCTAATATGGTTTCTTGCAGTTCATTTCTACAGTCTTTGGGTAGTCAGGATAAGTTGGCACTGTCCGCTATAACAAGCAACTCTCAACTTCAGTGGCTTAGGTCAATACATGTTACTTACACACTCTTTGAGTCTAATGATGATATTCCTGGTTGGGTGGTTCTTTAAGGAAGCTTTAAATCTGTAAGAGATAACTCAAAAATCCATGCTTTTTCTGTTTTGTGCCTCTATCATTTTTATCACATTCTCTCTGAACCACTGAAGAAAGTAAATGTGTGGAGAAACCCAACTGGTCTCAACTGCTTTGTACTGGAAACTACATATTGTTTCCATTCAAAGTCTATGAATAAGAACTAGTCATATGGTTTCACCTAGGACAGACCCACTAAGTGTCTCATCAGTCTCTGGCATGCTATGGGTTTATTGGAAGTGTGTTTCTCAATTTCTAAGTGCATAGCAATTTTCTAATCATATTTTTGTTATTAGTTTCTAAAGTAATTGAATTTTATGCATAAAAGTAATTTGTAAAAAACCTAAAATCCTTTGAAGTGTATTGATATTACTTCTATAAGTGTGTACATGGTAATTTTTCATAAATATTCCACATATGGAAGAACAGTATGTGTATTTCACCATTTTTGGAACTAATGTTCAAAATATATGCATCAGTTAAAGCTCATTAATTTAGTAATATTGTTTGTATCCTAATTAATTTTTTTGCATGCTTGAGAAAATTATGTGAAAATCTCCCATCATGGTGTAACATTTGTTTATTTCTCTTTATAATCTTCACATGGTTTAAAAAATTGGGTGCATATTATTAAGTATGTATGCTTTCCAGCATTCTTTAAAATATCTTACAAAAGTATTATAAAAGTCGGAAGTGAGTGATCAAACTTAAGTGTCCAAAATATCAATGTTAAACTTAGGGTTAGTTGTCTAAATTCAGTAATAGTCTATCTGGTTGGGCTCGGTGGCACATGTCTGTAACCTTGCTAGAGACTGAGGAAGGAGGAGGGTCACAAGTTCAAGGCTGACCCTGGAAACTTAGTGAAAACCTGTGTCAGAATAAAAACTTAAAAAGAAAAGATTGGGGGTGCAACTCAGGGGTAGAGCACCCCTGCATTTGATCCTCAATATCTAGTAAAAAGTCAGTAAATGAAACAGTGACGTGGAGATGTTGGAAGTTAATTTTATTTTCACAAACCCATCCTAGGGTGGGGAAGTCGGTGTCAAAGTGGCTCCATACCGGTCTGCTCATCACCCCTTGGTGTCTTCCATCTGTGGGGAGGAATCTAGGGAGTGGCCCTGTTTATGCTGTTATTTCTTGAGAAAGCAAAGAAAAAGAAATTTGTATTTTACAACACATTACTATTATTATTGTATTAAGTACTCAGCACCTCACTCAAATTTATACATATATTTAACACCTTTTATACATTTTAATGTTTTTTATGTTCTTCTTTTGTTTCTGTCATCTCAGATTCTTCATTTTTGATAATTTTCCTTCCTTCTGAAGAATGTCTGTGAGAATTTCTTTTAAAGACCATCTGCTTTTAGGAAACTCTATTTTTAAATGTCTGACAAGGTCTTTATTTTGCTATCATTCTTGCAGCGCATTCAGTCTGCCCTCCTTGCCCACGCCCAGGCCAGGCAGGGTTTCCTGGGTTGTGCCACACTAAGTCCCCATCTAGTCCTGGGGATTTAGAGCTCCACCTAATTTCTCTCAGAACCATGACAGTATTTTACCCTCTATCTCCTGACTTCAGCATTGCTGTTGAGATGCCTTTCAGTCAAATTATCTTGTCTTTCTTGTTCCTATCAGCTTGAAGTTGTGTTTTGTTGGGGTTCTTTGCTCTTCTTGATGGCAGTGTCCTACAAATGCACTGTGCTGGTTTCTGACATAAATTTATTTTCATTTACTTTGGTTGGGTGTTACTGGACTTCTGAAATCTGTAGAAGGTTATGTTTTAGCCGGTGCTACACTATTCCCAGGCGTTCAGTGATGGCCTCAGCCTGGTCTTTCCTCCTCTCCCTCTGCAATGCTAAAACACCACTTAGATGCCTGTTGGAAATTATATTGTCATTCTTGTCACTTAAAATTTTTTTGCAGTTCTTGCTACTCTGTTTCTGTATTGCATTATGGTTTCTTTTTTAGCAATATTTTTTAGTTCTGCAATTCTCTTTTTTATTGCATCTGATCTCATGGTTTGAGTTGCATTTACTGAATTTTCATTTTGAAAAATTCATTTTATTTCTTTAAATCTTAGTAATTAAAAAGTTTCTTATTTGTATTTTAATGTCCCTTCTATTTCTTGAACATATTTATGATAAGCTATTAAGAGAGATTTTCATTCTATTTTCACTGAAACAGGCTATTTTCTGTGCAGTTGCTGGGGACTTCTGTTTTATGAGGTTGAGAGGAGCTAGCACTTCACTTCACCCTGAAATAGGCCTTCTGCTTTTGGTGATTTCAGAGCTAACAGTTAGGAGCAAAAGTATTAGGCCGTTGCGTTCGGAGTAGAAGCCAACCTTGGTGACAGGGTCCATCCCTGGATTCTTGTGCACTTCGTTTTGGACTCTGAGTATTCCTTTTTTTCCAGTTCATGAACAGATTTAAAAATTTTAGAAAATAATTCATTCTGCATTTTGGGATTGTTAGGGACCATACTGTAACCATATAAATTCATGTGTTGAATTCCTAATCCCCAGTTCTTCAGGATGTGACTTTATTTGGAAACAGAACCTTCAAAACAGTAATCAAGGTAAAATGAGATCAAATGGGTGGCCTTAACCCAGCAGACTGCTCTCCTTATTTGCAGAAGAGGTCGGGACAGAGACAAGCCCATGGGGACACCATGTGAAGACCCAGAAGCCAAGGGGAGAGGGCCCCGAAGAACCCAGTCCTGCGGGCACCTTGTGCTCAGACTTGCTCTGTTCTTTCAGCCACCGTCAGAGGCGCTTTGTTACGACGGCCCTAGCTCGTTAGTGTAAGGCTCATCAGTGTATCCAGCATGGTGTGGTCTTCGGACCTTCTCCAACTCTTTGAAGTGAGTCAGTCATCACAGGTTTCCTGGAACCAAAGGATACAGAAAATGCTATCCTTGTGAAGTCTAGAAAGATCATTTATGTTAAATTACAAGATTATCTTATATATGTATATAAAGTATATTATTTGAGTATTTTACCTTCTTCTTCTTCTTCTTCTTCTTCTTCTTCAAAACTTAAATAACCTTTCTATGAGGCCTGTTCAGAATAAATCGCCCTTTATAAAGACAGTAATTTTGGACTTTTTTGTTCCCATTTACTGACATCCAATAGTTCATCCAAGAGCACAGTATTTATTATAATTTGTTATGTGTGTATACATTTTTCATTTATACACAGTTGGGTGAAGAAGTAATATATATTAGTGACAAATATAATTCCCATTATATTTTCTATCTAGAGAGAGCTAAATATTAGCTAGTTACTCCCTTTGGGCTTAACCAGAAGATTAAATATTCACAAAAAAATTTATCTATGTAATTTGGAAATCTTAAACATAGGGCATTAACTTCACAACAACACGAAAGTCATACAGCAAATCTTTAGGCAAGGATCCCTGTCTGTTTCCGCCTCCCCCTTACGGTGTGCGCGTTGGTGAAGACTTAGCGTGCTTACCTCACCTGTGCCTTGTGATGTGTGTCCTCTTACACGCTGTATTCCACTGTTCACAGGGGCGTTCTCTGTTCTTACGTTTGTGTGTGTATGGGAAGTTTCTGTATCTTCAGGCTCCATTGATCTTTCTTAATGCTGGAGAATTTTGCCTGGGTATGCTTTTTAGCTGAAAGGCATCTGCTAGAAATCATTTCCTCACTTAATTACTGAAATGGCCCTTCAAATGTAATTTGATATTTAACTCCTATACCATATTGTAGGTTTCACTTTTAAGAATACCAACACAATGGACAAATGTTTTCCATCAAATATGTTTGACGACTGATATTTTGGTTTGCCAGTGTAATGAAATGAGATTAGTGCTGCCAGATTTGCTTCTGTCTTTCCCCCCTCTCTTCATTTTTGTTTAAAGAAATGACTGGTTAAATTACTGGGGTTGGAGAATGCAGCTGCTTTCTTTATGTGCTGCATAATTTTGCTCCCTTGATTTCCTGGTTTACTTGGCAAGGTTTCTAAATCAATGTTTAAATAGGAAAATGTCCTCACCAACTGAAAAACCCTTGTGGTTCCGAAATACATTTGTAAAATACCACTTAATAGTTCCCCAAATCAGAGTATTACGAATGCTTGAAATGTGTGGAGTATGCTTCTCTACAGATAAGGGCATTTAAAAATTTTGGGCCAGGAATTTAGTTCAGTGGCTCAAGCGCTTGCCTGATAAGCGTAAGGTAGTGAGTTCGATCCCCAGGACCAAAAAAAAAAAAAAAAAAAGAAAAACAGTTTTAATTGTCTTCCTGGTGGAACTTATTTCAAAATGTAATCTAAGTCATAACAATGTAAATTAGGGAAATGACAATTTCAGTAACAAGCAATTTTTCAAGAAGGCTTTATAGCCATTGGCTAGCAAGGAAAAAGTAAGGTTTCAGGTGGAGATTTCTTAGAAAAATTAAAGTTGATGATCTTTGACGATATGAACCAGGCTAACATTTGTCAGCTATGTGTATTTCCACTCCTCCAAATTCACAGTAATAAACTTTCACCCAACACACCTGCCATGACATTTCCATTTTGACAGCCAAATCAATCGGTTGGTAGAGTTGATACGGTTTCTTTTTAGGTAGAGGACAGCCAAATTTTTCTTCAAAACCGTTGAAGCAGACAGTCCTAACCAGCTACAAAACATGAAGCTGTAGCTGCAGGTCACTTGTTTTTCTCTGCTGGTTCCCCAGAAGCTGACTTAACTGCACACTCCGCACACTCACTGTGCTCCTCTCCATGCTCCCTTTGGCAACTGGACATTCGAGTCTTTTCCCCTCTTGGCCCCTTCTGCTGTTACTGACCTGATTAACTTGTGTCAAGGGGGAAATATGAGCAGGACATCTTGGCCATAGCTATGTGACTCATCTGCTGGTTGGACAGAATCAGAAACAAGTAAAAATGTGTATTGCTTTACCAGTGGCCCTTGCCAGGCAGCCTGCAGAGTGCTACCCAGCTGTAAATAATCCTTGGCTTGTACTTGAGGTCTCCTGCTTCCAGGTCGGAGTCTTGGCTGATGTGCAGGTCTTGCTGTCAGTGCGGAATCTTGAGCCTACCTCAAAACCCCTTGAGCTGCAACGAGCTCTGCCTGATGGGCTCGGTTTCTCTGAAGGTGACGTAACGGTCTGCGGAGGCTACAGGACGTTCTGCACTGGTGAGAGTCCAGGCTTGTTCCGTGTGTCAGCTGTGGACTTGGATTGAGCTTAGCAATTGAATTCCAGGACAGGATTCACGGTGGAAACTATGCTGAACATGAATACTCTTGAAAGCCCTCTAAGCCAGAGTTTTATTATCCAGCATGTGTGTGTGTGTGAAAGAGCTCGTGTTAGACAGAAAGGGAAGACGGGGGCAAGGCATAGAGTGAAAAGTGGAATATATGTGGTTTTACAATAAAAAATCAGCTCTGGGATAGCCCTGGCTCCCAGCTGTGCTTTAGGCTTTTCAGGTCTTGTGGATGAGGGTAGAAATGAGACCACAGTCATCGCCTCCTGCTTTTTACAACACAATTGAATAAGCACTGGATAATTGGATGGCTTGTGGTAAGCTATAATTATCCACTGTGGTTCCATTCGTGAGATGAAAATATTCGGACCTGATTGGGTGCCCAAGTATCCAAGAAGTTACTGAAAAATACAAGTGACTTCCAAAGATAACTGTTAAAACTTTGGCCCAGGTCACAAGAGAGACTCAAATATTTCATATTCCTACTTAAACTATTATTTTTGGTTATTTTCATATTATTATTATTTAGTCAAGTCTGATTAAAGATGAGTGCTTTGAATAAGAGGACTAAGTGCTGGGAAGGCTTAGATTTGGGCTGTTCTCCGGAGATGGTTCTTGATGTGCAAGATCATGGGGCCCTCATTCTCACACACCGGGCTTTCCGCTCCCCCTTGCCTACCCTCTCTCAACTCATCTCGTCATTTCCCTGCTGTTCTTTACCTCTGTCCCGATCCTAACGTCTCCCCTCTTAGTGCCTGCACCATCTTCGTTAGTCGTTTCTCATCAGTGGGAAACAACATCACACACCCACGGTTTATTTTTT
This sequence comes from Dasyprocta punctata, assembly GCA_004363535.1. Taxonomy (NCBI): domain Eukaryota; kingdom Metazoa; phylum Chordata; class Mammalia; order Rodentia; family Dasyproctidae; genus Dasyprocta; species Dasyprocta punctata. Next base: position 3,091 of record RJWM01012261.1, on the reverse strand, counting down.
TATTTTTTATTTTTTTTGCGGCACCGGGGATTGAACTCACAGCCTTGCGCCTGCCAGGGCAGGCGCTTAAGCCACTGAGCCAAACTCCGGGCCCTGGTTTTTTGAGGCAGGGTCACACTATGTAGCTCAGGTCGGCCTTGCGCCGCGTTGTAGCCCAAGCCGGCCTCAAACTCACAACGCTCCGCCTACCTCAGCCTCCCGAGTGCTGGGATTAAAGGCGTGTGCCACCACGCCTGGCTACCCACGGTTTATTTTGTTTTGTTTTATTTTATTTTATTTACTTTTTGGTACCAGGGATCAAACTCATGACCTTGTCCTTGCTAGGCAGGTGCTTATGCCATTGAGCTAAATCCCTGGCCCCCCACCCATGGTTTAAAGGACAGGTTCATTTTGGCTCATGTTCAGTCGCTGTTCAACCGGCTCCAAGGAGAAGCAGGTCTGGGTGGAGGACAGCTGCTCACGCCATGGAAGCCACAAGCAGTTGGGCGCGGGGGGCAGCGGGGGTGGGGGGCAAGCTTGCTGAGTCACACCGCTGTGAAACCTCTTCAGGTCAGACTCCCTGCACCCGGAGAGGCCTTTAAGGATACTCTTGATCTAAACTGCACCACTTCTTGTGTGGAAATCTCTGCCTCTGGTCTGGAGCATTGTTATGTTTGGCCCTCTCAAGAGTCCTGGCTAGGGCACCCTTGGTGCGGGCAGGGCTCACCTGGAAGACAGTGTGAGTGACCTTCTCTGGAGTTGTCAAAAGCTCTCACTTCTGAGTTCCCTGGTGGCAGGGAGGTGTGGGATGGCCATACGGTGACTCTGACCCTGCTGCAACTGGAGGAGGCTGGCTCTGGCTGTCCGAGGTGGAGCTTAATCTCCTGGTACATCGACTCCACAGTGCTCACTGAAACAGTTACCCCTCAGTACCCACAGGCCTCTGGCTCCAGGCCACTCCTTACTCCCAGTAGATACCAGACTAGATGCTGAAGTTCCTACATCAAATGGCTCAGTATTTGCATATAATGTGTGCAAAGCCTCCTGTATAGTTTAAATCAGCGCTAGATTACTTATATTATCTAATACAATGTAAATGCTATGTAAATAGTTGCATTATATTGTGTCTTAAAAGAAGTTGGTTTAGTACAAAAAGTTTTAAAAAGTAATTTTGATCCAGAGTTGGTTGCATCTGTGGATGCTGGATTATGTGGGTAGGAGGGTTAATTCCACATGGTACAGGGACCCTAGGGGATACAAAAGAGCTGTGTGCGAGTCTGTGTGTCCATCTGTTTAATGAGCAAATTGGATTCAAGTTTCAAGCGAGTGACAAACTGATGCGGAAAATCTTGGAAACTCCTTTGATAAAATGGGGATGTCCTGTGGCAAATCTCACTGGTTCCTCTTTCAGCTTTCATCTTTTTCTTTAATTGAATTTTTATTACTACTCATATACATATGACATTTTGAAGAAATTCATAGATGTGACATTTTCATGCCTACTGCAGAGATTTTGTGCCTTTGACTTCTTCCCAGTTTTGTTCAGCTTCCATTTTTCTGTTTCCTTCCTAGCCCGACTTCACCTGCAATACTGCCTTCATTTGCTCCAGGCCCAAACGACAGCTTGGTACAAATCCCTCTGAGTGCTTTCGTGATTATACAGAAACACACGCAGTACCCACCTACACACACACACACACACACACATATCTGTGACACAAATAAGACACACCCACATGTAGTGCTGGGCAAGATTCTGTTTTAAGAGGATTGTGCTAAGTATGTTCTTCTTGCATTTTTCTTTTTTCAAGCAGCATCACCTTACAGAACTCCTGCCAAGTCACCGAGTGTTTGTAGCGACCGTGTAGTAACTTCGTTGTCAGCTTTTGCTAGTGCAGTGCACCTGTGCTCGCATTCCTCATAATGGTCAGAGGAGCAAAGTCAGTGTCAGTTCCAGAACGTAGAGTCCAAAATGTGAATGGGCTCTGTTGAAATAGCTGAGGATTCTAAATTTAAAGGGTGCTTCTGCATACTCCCTGAGGCACCAGCAATTGATTCCCATTTTCACCGTTACTGGGGCCACGCTCCTCTGCTGCTCGTGGCTGGGCATCAATGTGTGCAGCCAGACCTTTTCAGCTTTGTCTGTCTGATATCTCCTTTTACGTTAATTTTTTGAATTGCTAACTAGTTTCAATACATTTCTTGGTCTTTTTTCTCTCTGAATCGCCTGTGCTTACCGCCTAGGCCATGTCTCTGCTGGGGTGTTCTCCATGTTACGAATTTAGGAGACAAACTGTGTACTACAGGTACAAGCACTCTGTTCCCTCCTTTGCTTGCACTTTTCTCAGATTGATCACTTATTTAAATATTTTTCTCTTTTCTTGCACAATTTTTAAAAATGTAGCCAAAAAACATTTCTTTGCTTTTATATTTTCTCAATATACAGTGTTAGTGTCTTGGTTACTTTTGTCTTGTTGGTAAGACAAAATACCTGACACCCAAAATTAGGTAAGCAAAGGTTTATTTAGCTTACAGTTTGTGGAGGTTTTGGTCCATACTCAGCTGGTTCCACGGCAGGGTGGCTGGCTGAGCGGCAGCTGTTCATGGTGGCCATAAGCGATGTGAGTGAAAGGGCCAAAGGGAAAGCACACCTCCTTCGCTCCTTTATACTGTATGTGTTACCCGCCCCTGGGCGGGTGCAGCACGCACACGGCCAATCCCGGAGCTAGACAAGGAACCAATCACAAAGCTAGACTCAGCTGCCTTAAACCTGCCCACCAGCCATGACCAAATGAGGCTTTGGGGCAGCGGGGGTGGGCATTTAAACAAACCACAAAGTCAAAAAGGTTTTTTCTGCCAGATTACATAGTCTTGCCCAATTTTCATGGAGAATGGCAATTGTTTTATTTTTGTCCTTAAGTTTTTCCCAAAACTACTATTTCTTAGATAATCTCCTAATATGAATTAAAATAATACTTTTGCCTCATTAAATTCTCGTATATACTGACATCTAATTTTGGACTCATTGTTTTCCACCAATGATCTTTGTTTATTTCTAGACCAAAGCTTTTGTGAGTGAATTACACTTGGCTTAATAGAACAACCTGATGGC